>PVKZ01002519.1:0-217060 GCA_004027375.1 Macroglossus sobrinus | reverse complement strand
TGTCGTGGTTTGGTGGTGTTGTGGGGAACTGTCCGGAGCGTCTTGTGGGGCTTTGTGTTGGATTCTGCTTTGTCTTGTACTGTGATCCTTTTGGGCTGCTGTTAGTTGTCTGTTTTTGGTTTTCTCTTGTTGTGGGTGTTAACTCTGTTCATCTCCGCTGGGGACCCGTGCGTGTTGTGTCCTTCGCGCTGTCCGAAGAAACCTCGCCTCTTAAAAGCGCGGGGGTGTCGACTGCGGCCTTCCTAAGTCTGCTTGGGGCGCGCTGGTGCGTTCACGCACCTCACTTTATTATTGCGAGGTTAAAGAGCTACAGCTGCTTATTTTTTCAAACGCAGATTTAAATTTGGTTGTATATTTTTGTATTGATTAAAGGTTTCCGAATTCGGTTTCTTTTAAAGGGTGCTAGAAATATCCTTGGATGTTCCTAATAGCAGGTGGCTCAAAAACCCTTGCTGGGCGACGAAGTAGAGGAGTGAAAACTACAGAGAAGAATTAGGTCTGCTTCAGTCACCACCACCCCCGAGCCCCCAACCCTAAAGATAGGAGTGTCTGGCTGGTGCCCATTGTCAAGGAGCTAAACAGCCAGGTGTTCCAGGACAGAGATGCTGAAGGAAGAGGAATTATGTAGATGCTGCAAGCTTGTCTGCATGCTTCGTGCCCATAAAATAAATGAGCAGGTATATTACACATATGAGCTGTACAAACGCTCACCTTTTCAGAGTCCAAAAGAATATGGCAAACCATTTCCATTTCTACCTCCTCAATTTCAGCAAATGTTTCCTATAACCCCAAGCTAACCCAGAATCATGCAGAGACGGAAATTCTGGGAAATGTGTTTCCGGTTTAGCAAAATTCACGAAGTCCACCTCTTGGGAACTTGGCTGGTCCATATATTCCCTCCTTACCCGACTGTCCTTTTAAAGCCATGCTCAACTTTCTAATAAAGACAATAGCAAAATCATGCTTTCCTCAATGAAACATGCCAACCCTTTTCCCCATCCTGTGGCTGGCTGACAATGGGCACCAGCCGGACACCACCACCACCACCACACACACACACAAATTCCCACTTATCTATTTTCCTAATTGTGATGGTTAATGTTATGTGACAACTTGACTAGGCCATGGCACCCAAATATTTGGTCAAACATCAGTCTAGATGTTCCTGTGAATTTAAATTTTAGATGAGATTAACATGTCACATGGGTCAGGGATCACCTAGCCACAAAGAACTGAGTGAGTTGCTCGAATCCCTGGCCTGGATTACTCCTTCCGCTGAACTTGGGGAAAATAGAGGATATCATTTCCAGAAGTTTAAAACAACAGCAACCATAACGGCTTTTTAGAAAACTGCTTTCTGTTGGAAGCTGACAAAGGGAATTTAAGCAAAACCAGACGAAAAAGAAAAGAACTGCGCCCAACGTGGGGCTCGAACCCACGACCCTGAGATTAAGAGTCTCACGCTCTACCGACTGAGCTAGCCGGGCGCGGGTGAAAGCGGCTTTCCCATACCAGTATACTTTCTTTTTAGTGACCCGGTGTGCAGTCTATTCATACACTGGTTAGTGTGAAGGAAATCTCAAAATCCGAGATTTTGTGCACGCGACAGCAGCATTTTACCACTAAGGAACCTGAAACTTCCAGAGTAATGGACACCGCGAAGGGCCAGGCGGGCTTACGCAAGAAGGAATCACTGGTCCTGACACCTCGATGGACCGGCTCACTTTGAGAACCCGGCGTTTGGGACCAGGACTCCCGAGGACGAGGCGGAAGCGCGCGCGGGAACAGGGATTTGCAACGCAGGCAGCGCGGGAGTCGGAGCGGCGCGGCTCGTGCTCCGGGACCTTGGGGCTGCGGCCCCTGCATCCTTTTCGGCGGGAAACCCTTTTCTCTCCTAATCTTGATGACCTGGAAGCGGGGTGGCGGTGAGGCTGACGTGTCATTGGGAAAATAGATCCAACGAAAATCGCTATTCATCGGGGGCACCAGTTTAGTTCTAAATACCAAAATTTAAAGACCATATTCATTAGGTGCAAAGGTCCCGCCAAGGTTTAAGGTACTGAGCCCCGGAGTCCCCAGCGAAGGGTTCTCCGCTCGGCTCAGGTGAGGCCCAAGCACCTGCCTCTGCAGCCCGCCCGGAACCGTCTCCCCGGGGTCTGCGAGCCCCAGAGTGAGCTGCGTGGGGACAATTATTCACCCAACCCGTTGGCTGCACTCCTGAGACGCTGCCTAGCGAAAAGGCAGAATTATAAACTGTTTTCACCCTAAAAAAGGTTGAAAACGAGAACCGCTGAATGCAGATAAGGATGATCACATGCCGTGACTCGGATTCGAACCGAGGTTGCTGCGGCCACAACGCAGAGTACTAACCACTATACGATCACGGCGCGCCACCTGCAAAGCGGCTGGCGAGCATATCATTTAATGCCTTTTGAGACAGAAAGCCACTTCATGTTGCCATTCGACTCAGTTTGAATAATCCATTTGGGTCAAAACCCGAATAAACGTTTCCACTCTGCACCTTCCAAGCTCGGACACTTGAATCTGGTTCTGAACCTCTGAATCTCCCGGCGCCCGCATCACCCCGCTCCACCGGGCAGTGGCGCGAGCAGGTCCTGATCGCGGTCTGAGGACGACTGCAGAGGCCTGGGCATTGCGTCCCCAGTTGCCCCTCCTCCTGTCACCTCTCCTTCTCCTCCAAAGAATCAAGCCGTCCCGCCCACGGCTGCGAGAAGCAGTGCAAGAAAATTTTTCCCATTTACATCTCCAGCTTAGCCCCTAGAATCCAGGTTTCAGTCCCCAGAATGGTGGAACCGGAAGAGAAGTGGAGCTAGTGGGCTGCGGGACAGGGTGATGGTCCCCTTTATTTTTTCTTGCTTCTCGAACCACTGCTAGTAAATTTACCGGCTCTCTCTTGGGAACTGGGCGCCCGGGCGGTTTTCTTATCCAGACTACATAAATCAGAGCCGCCTCCGAGAATTCAGAAAAACAAATCTGACCAGCCTGTATTTCAGAAACTTCCCTAAAGACCCCCCAAAAGACAATTATCACAAACTGATGCGAAGCCAGCAGCCGAACCCAGCAGAACGGCTTGGCTCTGAGAAGCAGCTACAAGAAACCTGGAGGGTCTCTCTCAGGAGAAACTCCCCCAGAGACGCAAAAAATGGCCAAACACTTTTATTATTATTATTATTATTATTATTATTATTATTATTATTATTATTATTTTATTATTATTATTTTATTGTCTACTCAGTTTAGAGGAAAAGCAGGGGGAAAAAAAAAGCGAGGGATGCGTTGGCCGGGAATCGAACCCGGGTCAACTGCTTGGAAGGCAGCTATGCTCACCACTATACCACCAACGCACACAGTTTTAGGGTCTCATTTTCTTTCATATGAGATCTACCTCATTTTGGTTCCCCATATCTTTCTCTTATTTTGAGATTTATGTCAATAGAAATGATCAACACAAAATCCAGATGTAAAAAGGAAAAGAAGCTCTCTAGGATATTCCCTAGAACCATATTAAAAATTCTGCGGTAATTTTTTTACTGTTTCACAGCTTTAAGGACAGTCAATTCTGATTTATCTAGCGTCGTTTGAAGGGGGCCTCTGAAATCCAGGGGATGACTTAAAGCTCTATTGCGGGAGTTTTCTCTGTACACACGTGGTTATGTATTTGAGAATGTTTCCTTAGGGCAAATGCACAAAGGTGAAGTTGCAGTTGAAAACATTTGCATATTTGTAAGCATTGGATACATACTGAGAAATTGAGTATTACCAAATTACATCAGTTAACTGAGTATCGTCATTCTTTTAATCTTTACAAAAGTGCAGGATAAAAATATAGAGTGTTATTTTAATTTACATATATTCTATTATTCTTGATGTTGATTACTTTTAGTAGAGGAAAACTGGATGGCAGAGGTCAAAATTTGGTTTATCTGTTATGTCCTATTGCATATTTGCATCTTAAATCGTGTAAATATATTACCTTTCAAAATTAAATAATTAAACTGAAATAAAATATGTTGCTGAAGAATATATGTTGGAAATATATTAACTTTAAAAATAGCTGGTAGTAAAATAGCATGTATAGCATGATTCCATTTTTATAACATCAAAAATTGGATGTTATCTTGTGTGATAGAATTGGGAGCGATGTTTTGTGTTTTTTTTCTGCATTTTCTGTATTTCAATTTCGGGTGGATGAGGGAAATGACTAGGGGGGAAAAAAACAATGTAACCATTCAAAGATTCTATTCTATAGAGTAACAATTAAGAATGAAAAACATCATTCCCTGACCGGGAATCGAACCCGGGCCGCGGCGGTGAGAGCGCCGAATCCTAACCACTAGACCACCAGGGACGTTATGTAGAGGCTCTGATATAGAGTATATAGTTCCAATGGTGTTTCCATTTATTCTGTCATATGTATCATCTAAATAGTTAGGTTTGGAGATTTGTTTTTTAATCCTGGGCTTTCCCCACGTCAAAATTACTTCCTCGTATTTCCTTTCCGGTGTAGAAAACGCGTGAGAGATCTACCAAGCCTGGCTCCCAGAACTGAAGGAGGACTGTGTACAAACGATCACAACCCCCAAGACTAGAGATCAATTTTCAGAGAAATGAGCGAGACACTGAGAAGGGAAGCTCTCTGCTTCACGCAGTTGCAGCAGTTTGCTGAATTCCCTGAAAGTCCCCAGCTGGGGCTTTGCCAATTGGCCGAGAACTGTTCCTTAAGAAATATAAAGGTCGTCGTGTATTGCTAAGTGAACCAGGTCCTATAACACCCTTCCTTCCTTCCCATACACACTTCCTCTGCCTGAGTAGTGTCAGAGAAAGCCAACTAAAACAGGACTTTCAAATATGATCCTGAGTCCAACATGTCCAGATTTTAATTAAAAAGCATCCATGATACCAAGAATGAGGATGATCCCAAACTGAATGAAAACCGACAACACCTAGACAACAGAGATGTCAAAATTATCTATGAAGATTTTAAAGCAGTCATAAAAATGTTTCAACAAGCAATTACATCCTTGAAACAAATGAAAAAAAAAAAAAACAGAAGGTCCCAGCAAAGAAATTACAAGTTTCAGCAAATAAATAGAAAATATAAAGAACTAAATGGAAATTTTAAAACTAAAAAATACAAAACAAACAAACAAACCCAACCCTAATGCATGGGCTCAACATTAGAATGGAGGGCACAGATGAAAAGAATCAGAGAAGATAGAACAATGGAGATTACCTGATCTGAACAATGAGTGAAAGAGAATGGAGAAAAAAAAAAAAAAGAATAAGAGTCACAGGAACTTGTGGGATTATAATAAAAGATCTAACATTTGTGTCATCAGATTCCCAGAAGAGAAAAAGAACAGGACTGAAAAAAGTACTATAAAAAAAATAAGGCTGAAAACTCACCCAAATTTGGCAGAAGGATAAACCTAGAGATTCAAGAGGCAGAGCAAATCCCAGAGGATGAACCCAAACAAATTCATGACAAGACACATCATCATCAAACTGCTAAAATCTCAAAACAAAGAAAAAAATCTTGAAAGCAGTGAAAAATGACACCTTACCTGAAGGGGAAAAACAATTTGAGTGACAACAGATTTCTCATCAGAAACCATGAAGGTCCAAAGAAGTGGCACAAAATTTTTTAAGCACTGAAAGAAAAGACTGTGGACACAGATTCCTATATCCAGTAAAAATGTCCTTCAAGGATGAAGGGGATACAACTCAACGATAAAAGGCCAAACAATTTAATTCTAAAATGAGCAAATGATTTAAATAAAATATCTCCAAATAAGATATTCAGATAACCAGCAGACACATGAAAAGATGCTCAATGTCATTAGTCATTAAGGAAATGCAAATCGATACTGCCATAAGATACCACGTCACACTTTCCAGGATGACCATAATTTTTTTTTTAAATGTAAAATAACAATGTTGGTGAGAATGAGGAGAAATTAGAATCCTTGCACCTTGCTGGTGAGAATGCAAAACGTTGCAGCTACTGTGGAGAACAGGTAGGTGGTTCCTCAATAAGTTAAAAGTAGAATTAAACAACCCAGTAATTTCACCCCTAAGTATTTACCCCAAAGAAATGAAAACAGGTACTCAAACAAACAGTCATACGTGCACATTCACAACAGATGCTATTCACAAAAGCCAAAAGGTAGAAATAACCCAAATGTCCATCAAGGAATAAATGATTATACAAACTGTGGTATGTACCTCCCATTGTATATTATTTGGACATAAGAAGGAATAAAGTATCAGCATGTTAACTTGGATGAACCTCAAAAGCATTATGCTAAATAAAAGCCAGACAGAAAGGCCACATGTATGATTTCATTTGTAGGAAATGCACAGAATGGGCAAATCTATTAAGACATAAAGTAGATTGGTCACTGCCAGAGATTTGAGAGTGACTGCATAATGGGGACAGATAGTGGTGATGGTTGCACATTTTGAATACACTAAATACCATCAAATTATACACTTTAAAATGGTTAAAATTGTGAAGTTTATGCTATGTGTATTTTACCACAATAAAAAAATTAGTGAAGGAGAAAGCCTAGAAAGATTTTTTTTAGATACAGACAAAATTATTCTCAAAGTTATAAGGAAAGGCCAAGGAACTAGAATAGCTAAAACACATTGTGAAAAGGAAGAATTAAGTGGGAGGAATCAGCTTACTCATTTTACCCAAGACTTATTAAAAGGCCACAGCAGTTGAGATGACGTAGTAGCAGCAGAAGGATAAATACACAGATCAATGAAACAGAACAGAGGATTTGGCAGTAGACCCATACAAATATGCCCAGCTGGCTCTTTTGTTTTTGTTTGGTTTGGTTTGGTTTGGTTTGGTTTTACACAAATGAAAAAGCAATTCAATGGAGGAAGAACAGCTTTTTCAATATATATGACTGAAGAAACTTGGCATCTATAAGCAATCAAACAAACAACGCTTCAACCTAAGTCTCAGGCCTTATACAAAAACTAACTAGAAGTGGATCACAACTTAAATTGAAGCATAAAACTTTTAGAAAAAAAAAAAACATAGGGGAAACTCTTCATTATCTAGGACTAGACAAAGATTTGACACCAAAAGCATTATCTGTAAAAGGAAAACCTGATAAAATAGACTTTACCAAAATTAAATACATTTGCTCTGTAAAATATTGTTACAAGGATGAAAAGACAAGTTAGTGACTGGGACAAAATATGTGTAAACCACATACCTAAGAAAGAAATATTATCCAGAATATATAAAGAACTCTCAAACTCAACAGTAAAGAAACGATCCAACGAGAAATTTCCTCCTAATCTTCAGTTCCCACAGGAAAAACAGGATAAATGTTTGATTCTTTCTAGTCAGTAGCAGTTTTCAAAATGAGTTGGCCCCCTAACATTCTCCAACAATGACCCATTAGTTTGTGTGTTTAAGTATCATCGTGAACTCATAAATGTATTTGCTGTGTTTAAATCCATTTGAAGAGAGTGTTCATTTTGACACTCAAGTTGCCCATCTTTGGCCAGTGGAAATTATTCTAGTAGTTTCTGAGTCCTTTTGTCATAGTCTTCCCTCCTTCTTAATAGTTTTGAAAGCTTCCTCACTTATCTTGGACAATTCCTGCCCCATACCTGAAGTCAGCCATTTGTCCAAGGAGTTCCTTTTGGTGGGAAATAGTATCTAGAAAGCTCAGCTTGAACACTAGGCACATTCATTGCTACTGGGTTATTGTTTTCAGGCCTTTTTAGGATAAAGCTAGGAAATGTTTTAGGATGAAAACACTATGAGCTCCAAGTTACTACTTCCAATGTACACTCAGAATTACGGAGTTTTTACTAAACTTCTTCGATCGTAAATCTGTATCTCTGTTCCACACCAAATGTCCTAGTTCACAAAGACACTCATATTAGCACTCACTTATTTTACCCCACAATATACCCACGATAGTTTCCGAATGAAAATGCCAACACTACCACCAACAATATGGCTACTTTAAAATATTGTTGCATTTCTTTTTTGTCCTTAGAGTATATCCCACTTGGAACAGCATGGTCAAAGTACTGTGTTTTAAAATCGCTTGAATAGTCTGGTTGGGAGGCATTATACATTTTTGTGATAAAAGCCTTATGATGTGGCCTTATGTGGTTGAGAGGAAAACTAAATATGTTGGATACATATGTATAATAAAGAAAAGAGTCCTGCGTGGGCCTCTAAGATTCTGGATTAAACGCAGAGCCAGTTAACGCAGATGCCTTAGTGATAGCCTCTGGAACCGGCCCTCGTGTTAATTTCACTTGGCTAGTGCTAAGAGATGATCCCAGATGCCCGTGGTTGCAAAAATACGACACGGCTAAATTCCTTGGCTGTGATATTTTAAAAGGCCATAAGATTATGTTACTCCACAAAAGTATCTTTCTGAGTCTCTTTTTATCTCAGCTTCTCTCTCCAAGTCCCTCTCCCCTGTGGATTAGTAACCTTCAAGAAGTTCTATCCCCATTCCCTCTTCGCCTCTCTGACTTTGTTAGTCTCCCCGCACCTCCAGCCACGCAGGAGAGTTGTGTATGTGTGTATTCGAGAGAAGGAGGGAAGAGAAGCTGCTGTATAAAGCAGTGAAAATGGAGGCCATAGGGAGATGGACAGCTGCAAGGATGTGAACTGGTAGGCCGAAACAAGCCCTCATCCTAAACATCTCAGAGCTCAGATTTCTTCTCTGGACAGCTGGCTTTTTCGGTCTTGAAATACTGTGCCAAGATGGGGGAGGGGCTGTGAACTACCTCTGCTATGGACCATATTTAAAGTCAGCGACCCCCTAGGTATGTTCTTTAGAAACTAAACTCATGTTCAATAAAGCAGAAATGAGGGTGGTCACTGAAAAGTATACAATTGCCTTCTCTAATTTTAAAAGGCCAGGAGCTCATTGCTGACTATGCTGGAGGGCTGCCTGGAGTAGGCAATGACTAGAACTAGAATCATATAAGCTGGAATGAGATATCTGACTTGCCTGCCATTTTTCTTTCCCCCACTCTCCCCACTTGGCACCTCACACTCCATATTCTCTCTAATCCTCCTACCCTCCCCACTCCCACACCCTACCCCCAACACTCCTGGAATTTTGGACTTAGCTATTTTTAAAACAGTCAACTCAGTAGCCACCTCCCTCCCCCGCTCAGCTGTCCGGTACTCTGGCCAGCCATATACTCCCCCTTCCACCCGCAGCAGACCTTCTCTGGTTCCCTGACCTCACTGAGATTGCGGCAGGTCTGGGAACCTGGAGGAGACATGGAGAAAGAGACGGGGGATCCCCTGACTGGCGCTGACCAACAGAGTAGGCAGTCATGGCTGGAGAACTGGATATCAGAGTAATGTGTGACCTCTGGAAACAGTAAGTCAAACTGCAATTGCAATTCTTTTAAGAAGCTTGTGGACTAAAGTTAGACTTTCATATAATTGCAGCATCTACTTGGATGTGTCTGGTCCAAAAGCCAGGATCTCTTCCATGCTGAGGTGCCCCAACCTCCACTTCTCCTTCTGTCCCATTTCTTTCTGGCCTCGGGCCTCTGGCCGGTTCAGATGTAAGCCTCTGGCTCTGCTCTGCAGTCTCAGCTCTCTCCTCACCTTGTTCCTTCGAGACTTCTGTTGAAGGCTCCTTCGTTAGGAGGAGTTTCCCACATCCCCTCGCCTGAGGTTTTCTCACCAAGGCCAAATTTAGCCTCCGATGATTACTCAGTGATCTTCGTCTACCCTGGCCCTGCTGAGCAGTGCCCGCCACACTGGGCTTCCAAGGGTGGTGGCCACTCCTTGTCCTACATGATTTCTCCCCACAACGCTAGTCCTGCCATCCTCTTCTCCCTCCTGCACGACCGTTCCCCCAATAGTATCCTTACCCCAAGAGAGGGGAGCTGGCGGGAGGGAGTTAGGCCCTCCCCAAGCCCTGTCCTCATGGAAAGACTGAGCACCGAATTTGCAAATGGAAGATTAATGGAAAGAGTGATTCCTCGGTGGGGTTTGAAAATATTCAAGAACTGCTGACTCACACCAAGCAAATATTGATTTGCATGCGTGGGTTACACTCCATTATTCCATGAGAGAGGGATTATAATCGCAGTTCTCTGGAACAGATGAAAGAGACGGGTTCGTTTTCATTTGAATACTGAGGGGATGGGTATTCCACCCTTACTCCTTCTTGCTGAAAATCCGGACACACACAAAAATAAATGAATGACCCCTGGAGGGTGTCCTTTCCTGATGGGGAGGAGCAAATAAAAGACATGCTTCTGAAGTATTTTCAGATACTTATTCTATCGGGGAGCCCACTAGAGTGACCGAGATTGAACGGGTCGCACGAGTCCTCCTTTTCTTGACATTTCTGCTGTTTGGTAGCTCAGAATGGGGCAATCCAGTGGACTGTGCCCCTCCAGCCCACGCGCTGTCCCTTCCACCCCCACCCAGAGGTATTGCATAAGGGGCCTGAAAGTGGCCACAAGAGCAGGGCACAGACGCTGAACGGCCACTCTTACGGTTTGGGGAGCCCCATTCTCCTCCAACTCTCTTCTGCTTGTCCTTTTCTTGGTCTTTCCAGATTCTCTTCACATCATCTTGAACAACCTTCAGCTCTTCTCTCTCCCTATGTCCGGTCAAATTTCTTTTTTCAGACCCTTACAGGTCGACCGGTCAGAATTCACTAGGTAGGAGGGCCATCAGCTGCAAAGAACTGGAGCCTGGGGGGACCTGGCTGGAGAGGGATGGGGGATCCAGGCCCGGCCCCTAGTCTCCGGTTCCCCCATGGCGGTCCCCCAACTCTAAGCACTCTCACCCTCCTGCTGCTCCTCTGTGGATATGGTAAGGAAGGGCCAGGGAAGGGTTTGGGGGCTCTGGAGGGTAGGCGGCTATGCGGGGGTGGGCATGTGAGCACGTGTGAGTGAAGAGATGGGTGCCGAGGGGTCACGCGCCCCACTCCCAAACGGGTCTATACCATTTCCCATTCAGCTTGGAGAAGGGCCTGGGAAAGACCTCGACGGACAGGGAGAGGAGAGCCGGCGGGCTTACGGATTTAGCAGCACGGAGCGAGGGCAGGACTAGGAGCGGGCGGCTGGGCGCCGGGGGCGGCCCGCAGTGGTTTGAGGACCGGCTGGAACCCCCCTGGGGAGACTCGGGGGAGCGCCCTGCAAAGGAGCAGCGCCCTGGGCGCCGTCTCACGCCCTTCCTCTCCCTCGTGTCCGCAGCCAGTGCCCAGTGCAAGATCCTCCGCTGCAACGCGGAGTACGTGTCGTCCACGCTGAGCCTGAGAGGCGGGGGGTCGCCGGGCGCGCTGGGGGGCGGCGGCCGCGGGGCGGCGCCGGGGGGCTCCGGCGGCCTCTGCCGCGCGCTGCGCTCGTACGCGCTGTGCACGCGGCGCACGGCGCGCACCTGCCGCGGGGACCTGGCCTTCCACTCGGCCGTGCACGGCATCGAGGACCTGATGATCCAGCACAACTGCTCGCGCCGCGGGCCCACGGCCGCGCCCCCGCCGCGCGGCCCCGGCCTTCCCGGCGCGGGCCCCGCGGGCGCGGCCGGCGCCGCCGCCGCCGCCGCCCCGGACCCCTGCGACTACGAGGGCCGGTTCTCCCGGCTTCACGGCCGCCCCCCGGGCTTCCTGCACTGCGCCTCCTTCGGGGACCCGCACGTGCGCAGCTTCCACCACCACTTCCACACCTGCCGCGTGCAAGGGGCCTGGCCCCTGCTGGACAACGACTTCCTCTTCGTCCAGGCCACCAGCTTCCCGGTGGCCTCGGGGACCAACGCCACCACCACCCGGAAGGTCAGGGCGCCACCGCTCCCCCAGATCCCACTGCCATCCCGTCCCCACGACCTCTCTCGGCCACGCCCCGTAGTCCCTTCCCTGCCCCGCCACCCCCACGCCCCCGCAAGGGCCCCCCACCAAACACCTGCTCCTGGAAACCACCCTCCCTTGGTGCGGACGTCACCCAGATTCAGAAATCGCTGAGTGAGGAGAGGCCGGGGAGAGGAGAGCCGGGGAGCCCCGGGGTGGGGTCACAGAAGGGGACGCTTCCTTCTGTGGGAGCTGCAGGGACTGAGATTTTAAAAAACGGGGGGGGCGGGGAGAGGGTCCAGCGAGCACGAGTCCTGTGTCACGACCCGAGGAGGAGGGACCGGGCAGTGAGGGCCATGCTGAGCCTGGACTCGCTGGCATCCCTATGACTGGGGGGTGGGGGTCCCCGGACCCCGAAGTGAACTGTTTCCCTCTCGCCCTCACAGCTGACCATTATATTTAAGAACATGCAGGAATGCATCGATCAGAAGGTCTACCAGGCCGAGGTGGACAATCTTCCTGCAGCCTTTGAGGATGGTTCTATCAATGGAGGTGACCGGCCCGGGGGATCCAGTCTGTCCATTGGCACCGCGAACCCCGGGAGCCACGTGGAGATCCGGGCTGCCTACATCGGCACCACGATCATCATTCGCGAGACTGCCGGGCAGCTGTCCTTCTCCATCAAGGTGGCGGAGGACGTGGCCAGGGCCTTCTCAGCTGAGCAGGACCTGCAGCTCTGTGTTGGGGGGTGTCCCCCAAGTCAGCGACTCTCTCGCTCAGAGCGCAGTCGGCGGGGCGCCGTAAGCGCTGATACCGCCAGACGGCTGTGCAAGGAGGGGCTGCCGGTGGAAGACGCTTACTTTCACTCCTGCGTCTTCGATGTTTTAATCTCCGGTGACCCCAACGTGACTGCGGCAGCTCAGGCAGCTCTGGAGGATGCCCGGGCCTTCCTGCCGGACTTAGAAAAGCTGCATCTCTTCCCCTCAGATGCTGGGGTTCCTCTTTGCTCCCCGGCCCTCCCAGCCTCACTCCTTCCTGGGCTCTTCGTTCTGTGGCTTTGCCTTCAATAACTAGGCCGGGAAGCCCAGGCCTGGTTTAGAAATGGTTTGGGGATACAGACTGGCAGGGAATCGCTGAAGGAAAACAGTGGGGACCAGGAGACAGACACAGGAAACAATGACATTTTACCTGAAGTCAAATCAGGCTGCAGTCCAGGGGTGCAATGATCACAGAACAAGGCTTTGGGGTGAGGTTTCTGCATTCCAGACCTCTGTACTGAACTATTCCAGTCCCCCTACTCCTGAGTTCACTCCTACAAGCTTAGAGGTTATAGGGGGCCTGATGATCAACAGAAAACAGAAAGGTTGAAGCTTTTCAAAGGAAAAAGCTGAAAGAGGAAGAGGTGATCGTTACCCATAAGAAACTCAAAATCAAATGATATTGTCTCTTGGAAGTTGGAAAGAGGAGATGATTATGGAAAAGAACCTATCCAATGAATATACGTGGGTAAGATGTGGTCTGCTTTCTTGGTTCAGAAATGCAGAGGGGGATTGTCTGGATCTTAGGTGAAGAGAATCCCTGCCTTTGGAGAACGGCACAGATGGGAGAAAAACCCACATCCCCATCCCCAACTAAACTGTTATTAAAGCTATGAATTCTTCACATCTTCCTCCATTGTTGAATCTCTTTACAGATGCTTGACAGATGCAAAGACAATGTTCTCACTCCACTGAACGAAGGCTCAGAGGCACCAGACATTGCTTCTCCCCGCAGGAAGTGTACGGGCTGGTGGGAGAGACAGAACTGACTCACACGAAGGAGGGATGTGTGTGTGATTATTCACAGTCATTTCCCATTCTATGATACTGTGAATCCCGATGGGAAGGTGGTTGGTGAGAACTCAAGGAATAATGCGTAATGAGAGGTCATAGAGGAGATGGGATTCGAAGCGATCTTTGAAGACTGGGTAGGATTTGGATTGCTAAGCACCTTCCAGGCAGTAGAAACCACCTGGAATTTCCCATAGCTTCGTGATTTAATGAGGAAACCAGCAAAACTCAAAAAAAGTAGACAAGAAGATGACTGAAGGAGGGCAGGTGGGGGGCAGAGGCCTGATTACAAAGCGCCTCGAAAGTGAGCCAAGGAGTTTAAATTCAGTTAACGGCCAACATTTATCGAGAGCTTAAAACCAGCCAGGCAATATTTTAAACACTTTTAAATTATTAATTCATTTAATATTCACACCTCTCTGAGGAAGTTACTATCCTCATCTCTGTTTGTATGCCAGGAAGCAGGTAGAGGAAGATGAAGAGATTTGCCCACAGTCGTACAGCTAATAAACGGTAGAGCCAGAAACTAAACAGTCTGGCTATGGAGCCTCGCTCTTCACTCTGTCAAGGAAACAGCAGCTCTCTGTTTAGGTTGTGGAGCTGGGCAGGAAAAGGGACACGCAGCAATGGCAAAAGCTACTTTTCTCTTGTCATGTGAAACCCAAGAGGGAGAGCTGGGAGGGGGAGCGGGGTCGGGGCAAAGTTGAAGGACTCTAGCGTGCAGAAGAGAAGGCTGAGGACAGAGGATTCTAGTCCAGGATGTTCTAAAGCAACAATGTTGCTCTGAACAAAACTTTGGAGGATGCGACTTTCATGTTCAGTATTTCCTCCGTTTTTCTGGTCTCAGGCTCCCTTTCGAGGACTCCACTATCTAGGGCCTGCCTCCTGATCTAATTGCGTGTGGACACTGATCTTCCCCCTCCTGTCTCAGTGTCACCCATCTGCCCACACTCCCGCAGGACACGTACACACACTGGCCCGTGCTCACCAGACAGGGTGTCCTGTCTGGCCTGCCATTTCCAATTTCTTTTGCGATTCTTCAGCTCCTACTCTCTTCTCTCTACCTCCTCTAAGACACTCTGCACAGTGTCTTTAGTTTCTGAAATGATCTTTAGCTAATTGAGGAAACTATCTGAGAGAAGAGAACAGGAGGGAAAATATCTGAAGCACTCTCTTCACTCACAGGGAATGCAGGCATCCTCACCTGACACATCTTTTTGAGAAACTGCACCTCCTATTGGTTCTCTAAACTCAAAAGAGTAATTTTATCCCTCAGGTGGAAGAATTTCAAGTAAGTTAAGAAGAATTTCATAGCCGACTGGTGAATGAGATCCTTTCATGACACCTGTCCTGTAACACCTTTGGGCTTCCTTTGTCCAAATTTAGGGTTAGCCCTATTACCAATGGAGTATCTAAAAAGGGGTGGCTCAAAATACGTACATGAAAAGAGGCTCAGCGTCATCGGTCATTATGGAAATGCAAGTCAAATTAAAACCACAGTGAGAAAAGACTACACACCCACTAGAAGGAGACTGACCATATCGAGCGCTGGTGGGACGCAAAGTAGTACGACGACTTTGTAAAACCATTTGGCAGTTTCTCTAAAAGCGAAGCATACACTTACCATACAGTCTAAACAGTCCACTCCTGAGTATCGACCCAAGAGAAATGATAACGTGTCTGTACAAACGTTCGTAACCGTCTTCTCTGTAATAACCAAAAACTGTCAACAAACCAAATGTTCATCAGCAGGTGAATGGTGAGCCACCTGTGGTAACTCCATGCAACAGAAAACCACTCAGCAATAAAATGAGATAAACTGCTGATACACACAACATGATGAATTGCAAAACAATGCGAGTGAAAGAAGCCAAGCAACAACAGAAAGGATGTATACTGTTTGCTTTTGCTCATATAAAATTATAGACAATGCAAACTCACATATGGTGACAGAAAAGAGATCCATGGTTGCCGGGGGATGGGTCGAGGGAAGGAGGGAGGATGGTTGACAAAGGAACGTAAAGAAACTCTTGGGAGTGACATATTCATGATCTTGAGTGTGGCAACAACCTCATGGGTATAGCTATGTCAAAATCCACTAAATTACCTACTTTAAATACGTGTAATTTATCATACGTCATGTATACCCAGTGAAGCCATCATTTTTATTTTGAATGGGCTACCCTTTGCTGGATCCGACAAAGGCTCAGAGTAACCACAGCACAAAAAGGAAAGATTAGAACAGACTTTCCTTCTTCTAGGAAAGCACAGAAAAGAAGGGGATGACAGGGCAAGGGAAGAGAATATTTAACAACTTCATAAACTCTCTTCTATCACAAGAACCATATTCTTTCCTCCCAGTCGTTCATTCTCAAGGTCAGAGATCACAGAAAGAATATTTTCTTGTTTAAAACCATCAACCCTGTGCCTCGTAATTTTGTCTTCCCACTCTACTGACAGCAGGTGGCGCTGTTGACTAAAAAGAATTACCCAGTGGGGACCGGGCAAGTTTCCAGGAAAAAGAAAATTTGGAATTATCTGATACGTTTCCCATTTGAGAAAAAATAATAAGCATTTGGCAGAATTGGCACTTTAGAAATAAATTGAAGATAGGTGCATGATAAACTAATAAATAGTTTAAATAAATTATTATAACTTCACAACAAACAAAGGGTTGTTCAAAACATGAAAGAATCAAAATACACCACTTGGCTCCACATGGATATCATTTATACAATGATGATAATGTAACACTGGCTACTGATTTAGCCAAAATTATGATATAACTCTATTGTGAGAATGAGGTAAAAGGAAAGGGAAGACAGGGATGTAAAAATGCCTACAAGTTCAATGACAAAAAAAGTAGCTATACCTAATATATATAAATTAAGAAATAAAAGAAGAAACATATAGTTTAGAAATAAGAAGTAAATACCAGATTTAAAAAAGCTGAAAGAAATGGAAGATACAATCTCAGTAGAGGGACCTGAGGACTGCTGTTTTTTATTTAAGCATTAAATACTACATGATTTCGACTATACTATGTTACATTGTTTTGATCTTAAAAAGGGAGGGCACTTCTCCCTTGGCCATTCTTGAACTTTCTCCCTTAACCTCTTAAACTCGTGGCCACCTCGAGCACCTCTCAGATCCACCACACCCCTCCCTGCCCACTTCACCTCACCTCACCTCATATACTTCATGGCAAGTTCCTGCCCACATTTCTTCTCAAGGAAACAAGATCATTTCCATGGCCTGGTAATTACGGTTCTCAAAATCAATGCCACGAAAACTTCCGCCAGCACTAAGGGGAGGAAAAGAGGGCAGAACATTAAAAAACAAAAGGCCTTCCTCAATTTTTCTGCTGGCTGCCAAACCAAATTATTCATCATCCTCCCAACCGTTAACAGGAAGAAATAAGGTAAATGTGTTTCCTAAGATAAAATTTGTGTATGAATGGAAGGTGGACTTTTAGAAAGTGAAAGAAAAATCAGGAAGGACAACTAGATTGTGCCTTCCCTGTGGACTGTTTTGGAATCACTCTTTGCTACTGGTTCAAAGAACTAATATTTTTAATATCAAGGGTTTTGTGTGATCAGTCTTTGATACAGCACTTTTCTTCTCCTACCTCTGAGAAACTAGCTAAGTCAGATGTTTAAAAAATTAATCAGCCTCTTCATTTTGCCCTGTCACCCCACTTCACCCCAGCCAAGAATGGAAAGGCCCTTTGCTAAAACAATAGCACCTAAAATAGAAAATGTTCTGCCATGGTTTTATTTTCTCTTTCTAGAGGTCACTGACTTTCATCCCCCACAGCGAAGCCTCCAGCCAAGGGGAATGCCACTTGGCATCAGAGCAAAAACCGAAACTAGAAGGATGAGCATGGGTTATATATGCTACTCATTAGCTGATCAGCCAAAATAATCCTAGCGGTTGATTTTTTACCCTTCTTTAGAATTTCTGAAGCACCTAAACTACGCTAGGCCATAAGACAACATGGTTCCCGCCCTTGGGGAACTCAGCTTAGTGGGAAAGAACAGACAGAAAAACAGATCATTACAAGCTAACTGATCAATATTCGTCACATATAGAAGTATGTCCTACACGCTGTGGGAATACAAAGAAGGTGACAGTTAAGTCTGCCTGAAGAAATCAAGAGAAATCTTTGCAAAGGAGATGATTTCTTTTTTAAGAATCAGAGATGCTCTACTAGAAAGATCTTTGACCCCCTAAGTCAGATGAATTTTGTCCCAGCTGTGTGAACTTGGGCAAGTAGCTTGATCTCTCTGAATCGCAGTATACGTTCTACAAAACCTCTGTCTGCCTCTCTAGTGAGAATCAAATGTTTGTGCAACTGTCTTCTAACGCACATGCGTAGCTGGCTCTGTGTCCTCTAGAAATGTCGCTAACAAAGAAAGCATTGTTAAATGTCCGTCTGGACAAAAAACTGTTTCAACATGCGGTTTCTTCCTCTGCTCTCCATCGGCGTCACGAACACCATATTCCTCCCCGCGCTTCTCTTTCTCATGATTAAGGCATCATCTTCGCCACCCAGGGGAGCAGTTGGGGTCAAGTGTCAGAAAAGCTTCTGGGTTTTGGAGACAATTCTTGGACTAAAGATCTTGACAGTGCATTAACTTACCCACTGGGTGGCGGGGCTGAGCCAACTGGATGACTAAATTGTGTAAGAAAGAATTTCCCAGAAAAGGGTAAATTGGGCTAAGCACACAATGTCCCAGTCTCCCTCATGTTTATAAACGTCAACGCCATCCAATTTTCCCCTCACAGAAAAACAAGTCATCACCTCTCACCCCCTTGCCATCCTTGCTCTGATACATAATTGGGCCATAGGCTTCCAATGGGGTCTGGTTATACATATTACAGTATATATAGCAGAAGGGACCGAGGTTCAGGTGTAAAGCCCAACGCTGATAAGAAACAATACCAGGTTTTGAATTAGTGGCACATTCTACTCCAGACACATACTCTACCTATCAATTCAATGTATGTTTAATAATATATTTACTCTCTGAAATGTACTCTGCTAGATGCTATGAAGGAAACAAAAATAAAGAAAGGACACAGTTCCTGCTCTCTAGGAATTCATTATCTAAGAGAGGAAAGGTACTTTACACGTAATGTGAGAAACAGAAACAACCTGCTATGGAGTGCTCCAAAGAGAATGAAATTCTGTTTGGTTGCAAGGAGAAAGAGGAGATTGGGAATCAGGAAAGATGTCACAGAGGAAAAGTCATTTGGCTGTCTCCTGAAGAGTGGTCAGGATTTCAAAAAGCAAAGATGGGAGGCAGGGCAGGCATTCTGGGTAGAGAGAAATGCGTAAACAAAGGCAGAGAAGGATATGTTAGGGGAGCACCGAGTACTCACCAGTTTGGCTGAGATGTAGGGTACATACATGAGGAAGTGGTGGAAAATGAAACTGGAAGTTGCTCGAGGCCAATTTGAGAAAGCTTTCAATGCCAAGGTGAAGTATCCGAATTTGATTTGGTTAAGCAATGGGCTTTGGCATCTCACGGGAACAGACAGGAATTCAATTTTACTAGATTAATTCAGTCATGGTCTATAGGTTACGGCAGAAAGATCAGTTAAAAGCTCAGTTAAAATAGTCTAGGCAAAAATACCAAGGACAGGACCCAGAGTGGTGGCAGTGGAATAAGGAATGAGATAGATTCTAGAAACACTGGAAAGAGGAGCTCTAAGAATTTGCCAGTTGCCTGGATGTGGGGAAAGTCAGGAAGAAATCAAAGGCAATTCCTGGAATGCACAATGGTTCCAGCGAAAGAAACAAGGGGAATAACTGAGTTTGAGCACAGGAGGAAGGTTATGAATTCCATACTGCACAAGTTAAAACTGAGATGCCAGCTGGAGTTTTGGAGACAGATTAAAGGACTAGTATAGATTTTACACGAGTGATGTGCAGATGGGCAAACTGAAGAGCAAAGCTTAAAAGGGGAAAAAAAAAAAAAGCCCTTGAGAAAAGCTTTCAGGAGGCGTAGAAAAAAGGAATTGAGAGCAAAGGAGAAAAAAATAAAGTCCAAAAGTCGTAACGGATGTTTAAATTTTTAAAGAATGGCAGTTTTTATATGGGAGTCTATTGTGTGTCAGCTATAATTGAAAAAAATAAAAATGTAAAACGAATCTTTTTAATAAACAATGGATTATATGGGAGTCAAGGTGAATGAGGTTTTTAAAAGCACTCTGGAAACACTGAAAGAACTTTCAGTCGCAGGAGAACCAGAATACAAAGGGACGAGTTCGTCAACAGAGAAAGCGGTGTTAAGTTATTCTCGTAAGAAATTTGATAGTAAAGAAAGCAGACGGGTAATAGTATGAGACGATATTAAGATTTTTTTTTTTCCTATAATAAAGCAACTTGAAGAAATACCTTGGCAGAACCCTCGACGGTCCCCCGGATCTCTCTAGGTTCAAGTGTTTGGACGGAACAGCCCCAGGGACGCCCCTTTTTCCAGCCTCCCACCACCCTGCGACCTCTCAGCAATCTTTGGCCTCCGAGATCCACCAACACTTTGTTGTTTGCTTGTTTGTTTGAGCTTAACTCTTATTGCCAAACAGCCATAAGCGCTCAAACCTGTCAGAACTATTTCACTGAGGTGGAGGCCTCCGTCCATCACCTGGTCCACCTGCATCTGCGGGCCTCCTACACCTCACCTACCTGCCTCTCTCTGGGCGTCTATTTCCACCGCCCCGACGGGGCTCTGCAAGGCCTAGGCCACTTCTTCCCCGATTGGCGGAGGAGAAGCGCGGGGACGCCCAACGTCTGTTGAAGATGCAAAACCAGCGAGGTGGCCGCGCCCTCTTCCAGGACCTGCAGAAGCCTTCCCACCCAGGATGAGTGCGGTGAAACTCAGGGTACCAATGGAAGCCGCCATGGGCACGGAGAAGAACCCGAACCAGGCCCCTTAGCCTCTGCACGCCCTAGGTTCTGCCCACGCAGACGCGCAACTCCGACTCCCAGGAGAGCCACGCCCTAGAGGAGCAGGTGAAACGCGACATGAAGATCGGCGACCCCCTGACCAATCTCCGCAGGCTGGTCCCCCCGCCCCGCTGGGCGAGTAGCCCATGGAAAGGCTCACCCTCAAGCATGACTAGGAGCCTTTGGAGCCCAGAGGCTTTTGAGGGGCCCCTCTGCAGCCCCCTGGCGCTGGCCTTGCGCCTGAGCCTCTCCCTGCAACCACTAGGAAGCCTTCTAATCACCCTGGAGCCCTCTCCATGCCTCCCACCAAATAGAAATAAGAAAGCTTTTGTGCTATATGGAGGGAAAGAAAAAGAAAGAAAGAAAAAAGTAATACATTAAATGAGTCTGCAATACTTTTGAACAAATTCATTCAACGCCTCTCTCCAGCTTTCCCTGAAGATGGGCAAATCCTAGATCTCCATACTTTTCCTCAACATAGTAGAAAAATAGACCCAATAAACATGAAATTTGGTCTTCCAGATGAGGGTTGATTTTTTAAAAATTATTATTTAGGTATAGTTGACATATGTCATGTTAGTTTCAGTTGTACAACATAATGATCCAATATTTGTATATATTATGAAATGATCACAGTTAAGTCTAGTTAATATCTACTATTCATGATTACAGAATTTTTTTGTGATGAGAATTTTGGAACCTAGTCTCTTAGCAACTTTCAAATATATAATTCAGTATTTTTTAATAAATTTAAATTAGTTTCAAGTATACAATACATTGGTTAGACATCTATAATATTCATAAAATGATTCCCCGAATTGCTCTCTCCCTCCTCTGGCTCTTCACTAAGCCATCATATTAATGCTCACTGCATTCCCTCTGCCATGCTCCCCATGCCCAACTATCAACTACTAATTTGCATTGCCTTAACCTTTCACCCCATTCTCCCCTCCCCTCTGTGTATCACCAAATTGTCCACTATTTTTGTGAGTCTGTTTTTGATCAATTTGTTCTTTTTATTCCTTAGATACTGCATATAAGTGAAACCATACGATATTTATCTTTGTCTGACTTATTTCACTCAGCATAGTAACCTCTAGGTCCATCCATGTTGTTGCAAATGGTAGGATTTTATTTTTTTTTAAATGGCCGAGTAATATTTCACTGTGTATATGAACCATACTTTCTTTATCCCATCATCTGTTGATGAGAATTTAAGTTGCTTCCATATCTTGGCTAGTGCAAATTGTGCTGCCATGAATATTGGAGTGCATAGATCTTTACGAATTATTGTTTTGGTATTCTTTGGATAAATACCCAGAAGTGCAATTGCTGGCTCAAAAGGTATATCCATTTTTAATTTTTTGTGGAACCTCCATACTGTTTTCCATAGCGGCTGTACCAATTTGCAATCCCACCAACCATGTATGAGGGTTCCCTTTTCTCCACATCCTCACCAACACTTGCTGTGTTTTGATTTATTGATGCTAGCCATTCTGACAGGTGTGAGGTGATGATACAGTATTTTTAACTATAGTCTCTATGCTGTACATTATGTCCCTATGACTTATAACTAGAAGTTTGTATCTTTTGACTTCCTTCAGCCATTTTACTCAGCCCCCATTCCCCCCACCTCCAGCTGTTCAGAGAAGTATTTTTAATAAGTAAAGCTAAATTTAAAAAAAAATGCCCTCACTAAAACATCCTAAAGACATGAACTCTGGATGAAGTATTAAGAATCCTAGCTTTAGAGAGTGGCTCTACCAGTTACTAGCTGTTATGTGTGAGAACAAGGTCATTTAAATAAAATAAGGGAACTGTTTGTTTTTTAAGACTGCTAGAGTCACCTTTAGCACTAAAGTTTTATATCTTGCCCTGAATCCTGTACAGTGAAGATCGAATGAGATATGATGTGTTAAAGCACTGAGAGGCAGGACAACACTTTGGGAAAAGTACATACAGTACTTTAGATATGACACACCTGGGTTCTCGGTCTTGCTCTATTTACAAAATCTGTGACCTCAGACCGATTACTTAACCCTTTGAAACTAACTTAATCAACCCTGCATCACTGGGTTATTGTGAGAATTAAATGGATAATGCAACCTTAAATCCTTTCTGGAACAACATGACGGATGAACTTATATATATCATTGAGATGATTATATAACATACTTGGTCCATTGCAGGTGCTCAGAAATTACAAAAAAGAAAAAAGATCACTTTGAACTCAAGGTGCTATACAATTATTAATGTATTCTTATTTATCTATGAGTTGGAGGCACGTACACAGCTGAGCTGTCTCAATTCTACATTTCCTTTCAAACCTTTATTTGAAATGCCTTTAACCTGACGTTCTCTGGGGGAAAATGGAAAGGGTGATGGTTAAGAGTAAAAGAGAAGCTTACAGAGTGGAGGTGACAGAAGTGATTAAAAGGACAAAGAGAAGGATTTGTCTTGACTCGGGTACTGAATCTTCAGAGTTCTCAAATGTTTGTCTGGCTAGAGGTTAAAGAAAAGAGAAATGCAACCAGCTCCTTGTCCTCTGACCGGTAACAGCACTGAGGGCAACTCCCTCCCTGAAAGCTTTGACTTTACTGTTCAGCCACCTCCACCAAAGCAAACAATAGTCACCACTTTGTTTCTTAATGGCACTGAGACTGAAGAGAAGCAGGTGAAGGTGATCTCACTTGCAAAACTCCTGGACTTAACCTTACTTTATTGTTCTTCCTGGCCCAGCCCTTTTTCTCCCTCGCACCCCTGTCTGCACCCTGTTTTCAGGATAGGAGTTTACAAGATTTTTCTTCCTTTGACCCAGGAATTGGAAAGAAGAATCTGAAAGAAGAATCGGGGCCCAGATTTATATCGGGGCACAGATTTATATCGGAATACCAGGCTATTAGGTGAAAGGTCGTAAACAACTCTGTCTGCAAGGCAGTTTAGAGCATGCCTTGGCTCCAGGCCTGGTAGGCAGCTGCTGCTGCCAAAACAAAATAGATTTTTGGCATTCAAGAGAAACTAGACATACCACAGAGTAAACAAGTGGTCTGTACCAAATTTTGCAAAATGGGAAAGAAAGAAGAAACTGGAGCCCAAGAGAGGAACTTAGAGCAAGAGAGAATTGTATTAACATTTTTTAAAGCTCCAAAAAAATCAGTATTTCATAGATAAGCCCAATTAATATCAGCATTCCCTTTTTCTGAGATGTCTGGAATCAACATCACCCTTATCTTCTACTGCCCACCCCTCCTCTCACCTACTCCAAATTTACATAGTCACATATCACACCGTTTAACAATATCAATTCACGTATTTGTAAACCATTTGGTGTTTCATATTTATGTACTTTCGTGTCCTTCAAAACTAAAACTTCTCTGAGAAGCCGTCATTTTGAATTTTAAAAATTTCTTTAGTGCGAGCACCTTCCCTGCTCCAGATAATTCAATCAATATTGTCGACAGATTAAAAACAACTCAGGCCCCATGGGTGTCACCTCAAACCCACACACCTTAAGGATCAGCATGTTCCTTTTTTTGTTGGTGGGAGTTGGTGTGTGTTTGTGTATGGGTGTGTGTGTGTGTTTTCCAACAGAATCTTGATGCCTGATTCTTGAGCTTGCTTAATATTTGGGGTTGAGTCGTAGGAACTTGTTAACCAGTTTGGGGGTGAGGAAGAAGGATCCTTAGAAGCTATGAATAGCCTTCTTTTTGCTGAGAGGGTAGGATTTCTGTATAAGCTAATGCTTATTTACTTCCCCATCTCAATCTTGAGGACATTATCTTCCTCTTTCCAGTACAAGAAATAAGGTAGTAATCTGCTGATGCCCCAACACACAAACAGGAGGAGCTCAGAAATCAAAGAAAAGGGGAAATAATCCTTCTATCGCTGCATGCAAGTTTTCCTTAGTGCATTTATGAGTAAGTTCTCTGGAGTCAGCTCTTGAGGATCTCATGGCCAGCTAAGGGAGACCCCATCTGACAGAGAACCAAATGACAACACAGGAGGACTCGGGGGCTCTTTTAGTTTGAACGTATTATGTTCTTCTAGTGACCCATCTATATCCTTCCTTTCTTACCAATTTCTAAACGGCTTAAGAAAAAAAATTATCAAAAGAGAGAGAGAGGTTCTTCATTCAAACAGGAACACAGCCATCTCCACACCGACCCTGGTAATAAGCAAGAGAATTTTCCTGCTTTTAACTAAGACTGTAGGCTACAGATTTAAGTACATACGTTTGATTCTGAGCTGGAAAGGAGATGAAGACAAGAAAGAGTGAAAGTCAATGAGAAAGTGAAAAGGGTGTAGCGTCGTCCCCTCTTCCCGGAGCAGGCAGTGAGAGATAATCAGAACCTAAAGAGATCAGAAGGCGGCTGGGGGAACATAAACAAAGTGTTCCCCAACTTTGCAGGTAGAAACTGAAGAGATGAGGGGATAAGCAACAGGATGTGAACACGCCCTTACCATTTCCGTTCCAGAGAACAGAGAGAACAGACCGGAGGGTACACGGGGTGTGGAACAGCGCGAGCAAGAGGGAAAGGGGGGGGGGCGATCGGTCCCACACACCCGCTGTCCAAATGAGGGCTTTGGAGAGGCTTCAATTTTGTGACCTCTCAGACAGCAGGTTTTTGCTTTGTTTCGTTTGAGATGCGAAGAGAAGGACAAAGGGGAATCTTCCCGCACAGTGACAACAGCACTCCCTGTCCCCTGCCCGATCCTAAAGGATTCTTGGAGCCCTGGGGTTGTTTTTCCCATCACTTGCGACTCGTGAGCCGGGAATAAACGGGCGCCTCTAAGTCAATTGCCCTGGCTAGGGCGAGGCATGAAATTCTCTCAGAAGCGTATTTTCCTTTTACCCCCAAGTATGTTCCCAGCCCAGAGGCGCCCGTACACGCCCTCCAGGGACAAAGGCCCAGGATGCATTTTGGGGTCAGCGAGGTCCTCCCCCGCAAGTCGCCCCCACAACCCCGCCCCAGGAAAGCCGCTCCGCTGCTCCCCCCGCACGCGCCCGCACCGGCACCCGCCGGGCAGCGAAGCACATCTATTTTCCCCGCCAGGAGCACACCGTGTCCACGCGCCGCTGCGGCCTCGCTGATTGGCCGGCCTCCTGGTAAACAAGGCGCGGACAGCCAATGGGAGGGCTGTGCACGAGGGCAGCACGAGCCTCCGGGCTAGCGCTCGCGTGGCGCAGCCAGCGCCGGCTACTATATAAAGCAGTTTCCGGCTGGTGGTTGGAAGCACCCTCTTCTCTTCGCAGACGGGGTGCAGCCGGCCGAGACCCGAGGCGCTCCTCTAGCTACCAGAGGAGAGAAAGCTTCTTTTTACTTTTGAGATTCTTTGGGCCTCACCAGCAGCTTACGTTGCTTTGACATCTTTTCAGAAATTTGAGTAGGGAGTTGAAGAGTGAAATACTCTTAAATTATTGCTAGGGGTCTTTGGATCTGAGGTTTTGTGTTTTTTTCCTCTCTTTCGTCTCTAACTCTTAAGCTGACCCAGCCTCATCATGGTGATGTTTAAGAAGATTAAGTCTTTTGAGGTGGTGTTTAACGAGCCTGACAAGGTGTACAGCAGTGGGGAGAAGGTGACTGGCCGGGTGACAGTGGAGGTGTGTGAAGTCACTCGAGTCAAAGCTGTGAGGGTCCTGGCTTGCGGAGTGGCCAAAGTCCTCTGGATGCAGGGCTCCCAGCAGTGCAAACAGACCTTGGAGTACCTGCGCCACGAAGACACGCTTCTCCTGGAAGACCAGCCAACAGGTGAGTGGCCCAGAAGGTGAAAGCTGATTTGAGAAGAGAATGGACATGACTAAGTGGAGCCTGTGTGACATATTTGCTCAGGTTGAGCGCTTTGAGTTTTGTGTTGTGACTCTTCAGTTTTAATTTGCAAACTCTCCCCCCCACACACCCACAAAAAGGGTGATTTATACTTAGGGCGCAGTGCTCTGAAGGTCATCCCGTGGGATGTTGACTTAGCTATTTAAAGATTTTTTTTTTGTATGTATAAGTATCTTGTTCAGTTTGCAAGTTTAGTGTCTGAGATGATAGTAGCTTAATTTTTCACATTGTGGTGCTTTGCAACTTTTTGCCCAACAAACGCACCAGAATTTCTCTTTTAAGAACATAAGGGATGAAAACTGGGGTACTGCCATAGTCTGTATGCTGCCCAAGAATTCTTTATCACACGGGTGCGTTTTCAGTGTAACAAGAAACCTAATGGCCACTCGCTTTTCTCTCCCTTCAGGTGAGAATGAGATGGTGATCATGAGACCTGGAAACAAATATGAGTACAAGTTCGGCTTCGAGCTTCCTCAGGGGTAGGTATCCACCAAATAGATCTTTGGACTTTTCTGTCTCTAAAAAATCTTACCTTCATTTGATCACTTAGTGTTCTTGGAAGCATTTTTAAATCAATCGTTTCCTTTTGCTTAATACAGGCCTCTGGGAACATCTTTCAAAGGAAAATACGGACGTGTGGACTATTGGGTGAAGGCTTTTCTTGATCGCCCTAGTCAACCAACACAAGAGACAAAGAAAAACTTCGAAGTGATGGATATAGTGGATATCAATACCCCTGATTTAATGGTGAGGTTCATTTTAAGATTGTATTCTTTTGGGGCTCAGGGATGATAAATCAGAGGTCTTGGGGATTAGATGGAAACAGCTCAGGGAATCAAGTCCTAGGTCATCAGGGTAAGGGGCGTGCTGCCTCCTCTAGGTGAAAAGTGGAAAGAGATGCAGAGAAAGTGTCTCTAGAAATTCTCAAAACACCTTTCTTTCCCCCTCCCATTCTACATAGGCACCTGTGTCAGCTAAAAAGGAGAAGAAAGTTTCCTGCATGTTCATTCCTGATGGACGGGTGTCTGTCTCTGCCCGAATTGACAAAAAAGGATTCTGTGAAGGTAAAAAAAAAAAAACCTAGAGCTTAAAATAGTAATTTGTTAAGTCAGAGATTGTGAGTTTGGGAGGTGGACAGAAGAGAAGTCATTCTCTGTACTGAGCATTCGTTTTCCTCTTTCACGTTGCCAGGTGATGAAATTTCTATCCATGCTGACTTTGAGAACACGTGTTCCCGCATCGTGGTTCCCAAAGCTGCCATCGTAGCCCGCCACACTTACCTTGCCAACGGCCAGACCAAGGTGTTGACGCAGAAGTTGTCATCAGTTAGAGGCAATCACATTATCTCGGGAACCTGTGCGACATGGCGTGGCAAGAGCCTTCGGGTACAGAAGATCAGGCCTTCTATCCTGGGCTGCAGCATCCTTCGAGTTGAATATTTCTTGCTGGTGAGTGGGTGAGGCTGGAGAAAGAAATGGTTCGTCATGCAAAAGAGCGATGATGTTTTCTCTGGACCGCCTGCCTCACAAACTTCCATCTTCCTTTCTAGGTCTACGTTAGCGTTCCTGGCTCCAAGAAGATCATTCTCGACCTGCCCCTGGTGATTGGCGGCAGGTCAGGGCTGAGCAGCCGGACGTCCAGCATGGCCAGCCAGACCAGCTCTGAGATGAGTTGGGTAGACCTAAACATCCCTGGTACCCCTGAAGGTGAGCCAGAACTAATGTCTCGACTTCTCCTTTGGCCCGTTTGGGTTTGTGAAATTGTGACGATCAGGCTTTTCCTGGCCAGGCTGCTGATCCCCCCGTTCTTTTCCTCCCTAGCTCCTCCTCGCTATATGGATATCATTCCTGAAGACCACCGATTGGAGAGCCCCACCACTCCTCTGCTAGACGACACAGATGGTTCACAAGACAGCCCAATTTTTATGTATGCTCCCGAGTTCAAGTTCATGCCACCACCTACTTACACTGAGGTGAGAATGGTCGCTTTACCACTACATTTGTCTCAAGCCTTCTATATGTAGGAAGTTGACTTGGAGGTGATTGCTAAACTGTGGTTTCCTTTCAGTTCTAACATTGAATGTTCCTTTCTTTCTTCCTCCCAGGTTGATCCGTGCATCCTCAACAACAACGTGCAGTGAGCGTGTGGAAGAACAGAAGCAGCTGTACTGTTTCTTTGCGTCTCTTCCTGGACTTAGACTTTTCAGAGACTGAACAGTCTCTACGGTGGGGGTGGGTCCACCCCAGCCTCTGACTCGTTGGTGTAGGAGGTGATCAGCAGGCAATCAGTCTCTCCTGCACCTTAAAGGGGTGTGCACTTGTCCTCAGCCAGTGAGATGTTGTGACATCGGGTGTTTGCTTGGATGGGTTTAAAAGCACACTAGGAAACTCGGGCCCATCTCATTTTCTCAGCTCTTCTTGAAAATTGAGGCATCTTCAGTAGTTTTGAATAAGGGGTGGAAATGGCCTCCTGGCATGGTCTTCCCAGGTGTTTTTGGAGGGGAGTATAGATTGTCCTAACATTGTCAAGTCTTGACCTTGTGCCATGTGGAACAGCCAATTTAGCAAACTGGGGAAATGGGAAAATCGTGGCCACAACTTTGGGAAAAGGAAGTTTTTAAAATCACTATTGCCCTTTGTTTATACACTTAAAAAGAAGACAACCTTCCAGGGCTGATTTGGTCTGGACTTTGGAGAGAGCTTCCTGTGTGAATTCAAGGGAAGAAGCCCTAAGGTTGTCCTTGCTTAGAATGTACTTTAATCTGGCTCAAAGCAGTAGTAACTGTGCCCCACCAAAGGTCTTAAAAGCCATTTTTAGAGCCTATTGCACTGTGTTCTGTTGCAAACATCATGTGGGAGAATGTGTTTTTCTTTTCATGTGACTCCTCGGAATTGATTCTGAGGTGATGTTTTTAGCACTTTAGTTCCTGTTAAAAAAAATTTTTTTTTTTATATCTCAAATGTAAGCTAAAGCTGGTCTATGTCTCTAGGGGTAAGCACAAGGACAAAAAAAAAAAAAGTTACTCATTACTTTTGAGACTTTGTCCCAGTATACAGAAATCTGTAGGTCTGACACACTAATTACATAAGAAGGGTTGCTGCTATCAGCCTTGCCCACTGTGACTTCTTCAAACCTAAGGAGGAACTCTAGATCAAGATGCCCCCCAACATTGAGATCAGAGCCTCCAGACATTGCCATAAGAAACTGGAGGGCTGGTCTTCACTGAGAGCTCCGAGGGCCCCCGGGGCCCCGCTTCCTGCCCAGTGTTAGGAGCCGGGGAATGTTGACAGCCCCCCCCACTGCAGCCCCTAGCACTTTCTTCACTGTCCTGTGTCAGAGCACTGAGCTCGCCCTTTTCTGAGAAAGTGGGCTGAAGGTGGTTTAGTTTTTTAATTGTATCTTTTTGTATGATAAAAAGAAAAAAAAAACAACTATATTTTGTACTTACCAGATATATTTTCACCCCAGGTAGGGGTATTCTTTGTAAAAAATTTAAAAAATAAAAATTTTTTAATGATAAAAACTGTTGTGTTCTTGTCTGGGAGATGGTGCTGGAGAAGTTACAGTGTGCCTACAGGAGCATTTCCTCTAGTTCACAATTTGTTTTTGAAAGACATTGTCGAGCAAGCCCAATGACTCTAGTCAGTGGGGTTGGGAAGTGAAGTGGGAAGGAGTTTGAGCTACTTTAGTCTCTGCCAATTCACCAGAGAACTAGTAGGGATCTTTGAGTGGTCTAAGCTAGTTTTCCACATCCACAGCTGATTGTTCCTGAAGTCTTAGAATTTCTGAATTCTTAAGAGTTTCGGAGTGTGTGAGGGAGGTGTTTTGGTCTGTTTGATTTTTAATGACCTTGAAATAGGATAAGATTTGTGAGTATTTGGTAGGAAAAGTTTATGGTTCTACATTTTATAAACCTGGTTTATAGACTAAGATAATCATTTAGGACTTAAGGATTTAGAGTTACAAGTATTAAATTCTTTGAAGGCTGCTAGCATTTTTTTTTTTTAATCACTGCATTTTCTACCACAGTTCCTATGCAAGCACATAAAACTTGGTAAATGTTTGCTGAGTATTCAACCCCACCCTCATCCCTTAGGTTATGTATGCTTCAGCAGTTCACATTTCCCTTGTAGAATAAAAAACAATATATTGGTACCACAATTCCACCTCTAATGGAAATGATTTTTATTATTCTAAAGGAGTGGCTAGGATGACAAACCCTGAGATGGCAGGGGTTAAGGTACTTTCTGATTTCTAGCTCATTAAAACTTCTGTACACAGCTATTCCTGGCCTTTATTTGGGGTTTGGCTTTTCTGTGGACCTCTACATACTAATTCCAAACCGCAGATTCCCGGCAGTTCATAAAATTAATGTGGAAGAAACAGAGTGAAAATGAAAAATTATTTTCTGCTTTAAATCTTTGTGTCTGCCCTTCCCAGTAGCTCTTTTGCCCTTTCCCTGCTCTCTCTTAGTTTCTCCTTACAAAAAGGTGTCAAGAGTCTCTAGCTCTCTCTTGCCATAGTACCTCTCACCTTTATTCTTGCCTCTGCCTCCTCTTTTTTTTTACCTATTCAAGAATTTAGTGGCTCCTCCCCTTTTCAAATCTGTGACCAGGAAACTAGGTCAAAGTTGACGGAAAAGTTTTTTTCTGCAGCTGGTTTTCTAGGGTCTGGAGGGATGGAGAGGGGACGCCAGAGGGCGGGACGAGGGGATGGAGAGATCCCGGAGCGCACAGCCTGGATGTTCTGTGTACACAGCCTGGCTACTGGTACTAGATCTGAGAAGGGGACGGCAGGGAGCCAGGCAATAAATAACACCCAGGTCTGCTAGAGATTTGATCCTAGAAGAGCCAGAACATACGCACTTCCTCCTAATCCCCTAATACCTCAAATCCAGCTCTGTCCAATAGAACTTTCTGTGGTGGTGGAAATGTTTCGTATCTGAGATGATACAGGAGCCACTAGCCATATGCGGCTGCTTAGCTCTGAAAGGTGGCTACTGAGACGGACAGACTGAATTTTTATTTTTGTTTAACTTCAATTTCATAAGCTCCATGTGGTTAGTAAACTACCACAACGAACAGTGCCGCAAAATCTGCAAAAGGAAATCAGCAGCTGTTCACCCAGAGAAAACGCTTCCCTAGAGCTCAAAAAGCCCCTTTGTGCTCTGGACTTCCTTTTGCTTTGGGTCGTCCTTTCCCATGCTCGTCTCTTATGCCATTTAATGTTTCAAGAGCTGTAACCAACATGTCTGGCCATTAGAGGCGATCCAGTTCTTAGCATCATTTATTCCTTAGGTCCAATCTGGTACAGGAAGATTTGAGAGAAGACAGAAAGAAAACTATCTCAAGAGAGAACAGAGCTAGAGAAAGTAAAATGAACAAGAAAAGGGCAGGTCCTTGGCTTCCCCTGTACCTCTGAACAGACGGGAAACACGACCGTGCAGTGACTCGGTGAGGCATTGGGAGGCAAAGCGTGGGCAGAGGAGCTGCCCGAGCACCTGGTCAATAACAACAGCAACAAAAAACCAATCACATGGAGCCAAAGGGTAAGAGTGGGAGTGAAGGAGAGACTTTTGTCCAGCTCTTTCAACAGCATACAGACCTTTTCCCCACACTCCTTCCTTGGACCGCCCCTGTGTGATGGACGCGTAAGGTGGATAAGGAAAACATCTTACTGACCCTTTGATGACCCGGTGCCTGTACCGAGCACCGTGACCTCGGTAGTTCCAGACTGAGAGAGCATGTCCTGGCCCAGTAGATAAGTCTATAGCCTAGAAAAAGTTCAAGGCTCAGCCTTCCAACGCATAGGGTGGTGGACAAGCACATAGACTCTGGAGCCAAACTATCTCCATTGAAATCTTACTTCCACCACTTAACAAGCTATATTTGGGCACCTCGTTCTACCTCTCCATGCTCCAGTAGACCTATAAAATGGGAGATCGTAACAGATGCTACCTCAGATTATTAGTGTGAAGGTTTAAAAAATATACGTGAAGTATTAGAACAATAGCAAGTAAAACGCTTGTTATCTAAAATAAAAGAGGAGGCGTATCCACCACCGCCACTGCCATCTCGCTAAGTTCACTCCCGGGCATGTCCCTGGAATTGTCCTTCCTCTCTGACCTATCAGAAGGAAGGCCGTTCTCTTTGTTCCTCTCGATTTCTTTCTCGTTCAGGGAGCAAAAACTGTGTGAAAAAAGGTCCATGTGTAGAAGCCAACTCGCCCTGGACTCATCCTGGTAGAGGACAGGTAGCCTGCTGTTGGCACTGCCATCCCTAGGCCAGGATAGGCCCTCTGCTCACCCCTGGCATCTCATGGTGTAGCTCTGGAAGCACTAGAGTTCTCTCTCTCATACGCCCAGTGTGCCTCTCAGGCCTCTGGAACCTTCTGGAATTTAACTGAGCTTTCTTAACTTTTCAGAATACAACTCCAGGGGAAAGCTTCCTAGTGTTTGGAGCAATAAACAGAAATAAAAAGTGCAGCATGTACAGAGAACTTGTGGACTCCTCATTTGAAGGTGTTGCATCTCGTTGATTTTTTTTTTTTCCGCTGAGGTGGACTAGACTGAGTAGGACAAAACCCCATAAAGGTGAGCCCACTGACGAGGCCCAGTTTAGTCTCTTCAGATGATTCCTGCTTTGTCCTGGCCTTTCCCTTGGCTTGACCCTGCTCTGCTTTTCCACTAGGTTTGTTATGTAAGGAGAAAAGAATAAACAGACGCCGAAGGCTGGGATTTTTCTGCTATCAAGTGACTGTTCATCTCCAGGCAACTGAGTGATGAAAGAAAGAGGAGGACAGATAGCATGGGACATAGCTGTGAATCCCACGTGCTTTGATGTCCAGCCAGGTCTATTCTCATCCTTCACTGGGTGATGCAGCTACGGTCTCTCTCTCCAAGTCAATTAAATGGTCAGTAAACAGGTTCTTGGAAAAGTCTGGCTGGGTGCCCAGCGTGGGTATTTTTAACCTCCCGGACAGATGGACAGAGGAAGGATTTCAGTTGCTGGGAGGGGTAGGTGGGGTCAGGGTCGTGAGAACTGTGTTTCCCTTATATGGCTGTGTGGGTAAAACCCCCCCTCCCCCTCCCCTGTCTAAATATGGACTTCCTCCTTCACCCATCCAGACTCACAGGTAATCCTTCCTTTGTCTCTTGTCTTTCATGCTTGACGCACCTTCCAGCTCTGAGGACGGCTGGTTCTTGTTCCAGGCCAGGAGATGTTTTTAGCTCCATAGCCATGTAGATCAGGGGAAGGATGGCCGGGCAGTGACCGGTGGCTCCTTTGCTCCCCTGGAGAAAGGTGGCGCCTTCCAGCAGTACCCAGAGGCTTCTTTCAGTTCTGCCTCCCCCAGCTGACCTGCAGGAGCCAGAGCTCCAAACGCTCCAGCAGCCTCACGCACCTCACTGCCCCCAACTCTTGGGAACAGAATTTGAGACCTTGGGAGCCCAGATTTGGGCCTCATTTCCTTTAGAAAGTAGAAGAAATGGTGGTAGAGGTCAGAGGTGGCCCACAGGGGGGGCTGTGGGTGGAATCAGCTTGCTGACATCTAGAAACCTGTGTAGTTTCTTCCTGAAAAATGTGAATTGGTGATAAACATTTAAAGACCGTATTTCATTAAAAGCTACTGTGCTGGCTTCTCTTAAAAAGCGACCGTATCTGATAACACTGAGCTCGCATTCCTTCACGGCACCAACCTGCTGGAGCTGGTGGGGCCCAGCAGCTCCTGAACCTGCCAGGTCTCGGCACTCCCTCTTGCATTACACTCACCTGCTTCGCTCCTTCGCACCTGCCTGACTCCTGCCTGGTGCTTAGGTTTGTCTTAGGTTGTCACTTCCGCTCGAAATAGAGCTTCTCAAGTATTTCCTCTGAAGGACCCTTAAGATTAGGGAGAGTGAACCATCTCCCCCTCCCCCCGACCCCGGGACTTCTGGAGCAGTCCAAAGTAGCCTGTCACACGCCAGGAATGTCTTGGAAGTATGTATTTTAGGTTTAAAAAGTGCACGTTTTTATTTACACCGTGTAATACATTTGTGTCGTTTTAGTATAAAAATAATGCATCCCTCCCCACACACATACACCAGATCTTAAAAAGTAAAAGTGACACTCTGGAAGACGCACCAAATACTCGTCGCCACATCACTCATGAATAACCTAATGTAAGCAGCACAGAGCTACAGGCATGAGGCAGAGGGAGACATGGAAAGAAAGACACGCAGAGCGTCACGAAGAGAAAACGAATCTCAGAGACAAGGAGTGTGAGAGACACGCTCTCGCTCTGACACGAAGTCATCCTTCCCGGCCGGACCCAGGCCAGCTCCTGAGAATGTCCCCGATATCTCCGGACAGGTGTTGGAGTGGTGGCTCTGAGTGAAAAGCAAGTTTCAGAGTAGGAGCCAAGTAAGGGAGAGGTGAGGGGCCAACAGCAGCCAAGTATCGTCAGACAGGAAAGATTGTCTAAGGGTCAGGAGAGAGGCTTGGGGACAGGGAGTGGAGGGCCACGAAAAGGGCTGGTCAGCATTTGCCCTTTCCCCCACTGAGCCCATCTTTGCTTCACTCCCTCTCACCACCCCGGCCTGAGAAAAATGAGGTAAAAGCGAGGAGGGAATTTCCTCACGGCTGCATCTCTGGCCATAGCAAGAGTGTTAGGAGGATGAGTCCTGGGCCTTCTTTTCCCTCTTCAGATGGGATCTATTCTCTCCAAGACAGGAAATCCCCCAGGTCTGTGTCCCAGACTGAGGTGACTTCATATCCCCGACCTCTTTTGGTGAGGCAAAGACAGGTCTCACTAATCTCCCTTCTGTTCTGGTAATATCGATGCTGCCCTGAGTGTAATGAATTCGGGTATTTTCTGCCTTTGTCCACTGTATACCAAGAGAAATGAAATCACAGGATGGTAAGATTCAGGAAGACTCAGGGGTCCAAGTGTTGGGAAATCCAGCCCACAGCTCAGGATCCAGGAGGGGGGTGGTTCGAGAATGGAGACCAGTCCTGGACCCGGAGGTCTTGGAGACACGGCCCCTTCCTGCATTGGTCAGGACTGACTAGGTTTGTGAAAACTCTGGATTCCTTGCCCCAAAGTTGTGAGTTCCCAGGGCGCTCACACTTCACCTCTCGGGTCCCGCAGTCAAGGTTGGATGACTGCCTTCCTCTTCCCTCCCGGACGAAACAGGGGCAAATTCAGTCTTGTTGGGGATAAGGCAAAGGCTTTTTGAGGTGACACTAAGAAACGAGGACTTCCTTTTTCCAGCTCTTCAGCCCCAATGACCTTCGGGGGGGGAAAAAAAAAAAGCGAGCCTCACTAGGGGAAAGGTTACTGGGGAAGGGGTCAGCACTTGTCTGGCCAAATTAGCTCACTGACCGATAGCATTCCTCTTCCCTGTCCTCTGGCCAGACACGTCACCCCTCAAGGGTGACACAGAAGACCTGCCCCACTGGCCCCTTCCAATGTCAGAAACTTCTTGGTGGGCTTGCAGATCATGACCTTAAACTCTGCTGGAGGGGTTGTCTCCTTCCCTGCTAGCTGATGGAATTCCTGATCCTCCTGCTGCTCAGGCCGAGGCAGGTTCTTGGAAAGGCCTGGCTAGATGCCTGAATTATCTTTAGCTTGCCCAAGCTGAAATTAAGGTGGGGACACCCATGGATGGAACGAGTTCAACAAAAGCTGGACACGTCCTGACCTTTGTCCTCAGAACCATTTGGACTCCCGCAGATGGGACAACATGAGCTGAAAGAATTCCTAGTGGACATTCCAGTCCCAAATCTGTTCCATATGTGAGGAATTTGAGGCTTGGAGGCCTGACACGAGTGTCCTGAGGACACAAAGCTGTGGGGCAGTGAGACGAGGACCACAGGCCAGTGGGCCTTGTCCCAGCTGGGACGGCAGCCCTTGCCCTCGGCTCTGATCCTAACCGGCCCGTGCCCACAGAGCCCCCCTTCCTTCCACTCAGACGGCGATAAACACGAATTGAAGAAAGTAATTGTCTTTTCCTCCTCACTTTGCATCCAGGTCGCCCATCCAGCCCTCCCCCAAACCATTTGAGGCTCTGCACTTAAATTTGCAGACCCCGCTCTCAAGCTGCCTGCCCAAGATGTGTGTGTGTGTGTGTGTGTGTGTGTGTGTGTGTGTGCGCACGCGCGCGCGGGGGGGGGGGGGGAACCAGGAGGCTAGGGACACTAGGGAAAGAGGATTTTTGCCAGAGAACTGGCCTTGCCTGCGGCCAGTGCCGCCCAGGCTGTGGACCTGGCGGTGACCTGTTCAGCATACGCAGGCACTCGGTCCAGGGCTGAGCCAGCACCGGGTGGGTACAGGGCTGAGCCAGCACGGGGTGGGTCCTCTCTAAATGTTTAGGAGCAGGCCCTCAACCTCCAGAGGAATGGAAGCCCTGCCTGTTGACTGGGCCTCAGGCCGCCGCCTCCGCCTGCCTAAGAGCCCCGTGGAAAGTAGGGGAAAGGTCAGTGGAAACAGTCTCTCTGGTGCCTGGGACCGGAACCGCCCTGGAATCTGGAAGCTGCCGGGTCCCATGTCTCTGGCTTTGTTCAGCAAGGTCACCTGCCAGGAGGTGCAGGAAGCCAGCCGGGAGAGGGGCCAAGAATAGTCTGATCTTTCTGATACTTTGCCTTTGAGACAGTACAAGTGATCCCAAGGGGTCACTGTAACCTTTGTCCTCCTTTCTCCCCCATTTCATGGGAAAAGGATGTGGGAGGGGGGAATGTGTCCCAGCCCTCCTCTACTTTCTCTTGTCTAGAATCTTCTTTATTCCTATTCTTCTCTCAGGCTGGCCTGAGGTGGGATTTAGGGGGTTGGTTGTGACCCCAACATACACACAGATACAGCTGACTGGGTCAGGACGGCTTGTGGACGTGAGTCGGGGAGAAGGGCAAAACGAGATTTTTCAGTGTCTGTTACTTTGTTCCTCGCTGATTGCTCCCTCGCTGCCATCACAGGCTACAGTGTGACTGTGGGAAAGCCCAGTGACAGGTCCCCGGCCCCTCCCCACACCCTCGGCTCAGAACACCTCTGAGAGCTAGAAGAGGAAACGGACCAATCATCGCAAATTGCTCAATAACTGGAATGTTCTGTTTCTATTCCTGTTTCCTTCTCTGTTCTCTTGGCTGCTTCTGCCCTAACACCCACTCCTGCAGCCATAGCAGGCTTTTAAGGTGCTTTCCCTGGGGGCACTCACAGCCTCTGGGCCATCTTTAGGATGAGGTCAGAAGTATCTAACATTAGATCGCCGGTCAGTCGGTCACTTGAGGCTGTAGGGAATGCGGTCCGCCTGCCCGAAGACGGTTGGGGGGGTTTCTTGAAGGTTCTCCCGCATTCCATCTTAACTAAGGCTTCCCGGTGTTGGGTAGGGGCGCTCCCACAGCACCCACAGCATCGCAGGGATCCGGAACCACCCCCCTCGGCAGCCCCTCTCTGGACACGCCGCTGGTCCGTGACTGCTGCGTGTCCAGGCGCTGGAACCAATCAGCGCATCTAGGGCTTCCTCGGAAGCCAATCAGAGCCTAGGGAAGTGACCTCACCCAAGGGAGAGCCGTGTGGGCGAGAATGCATCGCTCAGAGCTGTGAGTGTCCCCAAGTCACTCCCCGCCTCCCCTCCCGCGTTACTTCCTGTAAAGCAACGCCGCCTACCGACTTCCCCCCAAGAAGGGAATGAGAAAGGCCAACCAGATTCCACAAAGGGAGCACCAAGAGACAAAGTGCGACCCAGCCACGGCGGCTCCTGGGGAATAGAATAGTTAGGGGCTCCCACTGCAAAGACAAAACCTTTCAAAGTGGGGTCTCCAGGGCCCAGAGGCCAGAGAGCTTGATAAAGAAGCAGCAGCAGCTCCTCCCTATTCCCTCCCGGCACCTGGCTCTCTCCACTCTCCCCACAAAAATAGCTGCAATCGCTCTTTGTAAACAAGGACAAGACCAAGGTCAAGTATGGGAAAGGGCGAGCCTGTGTCCCTGTGAACGTGTTGTGAGCAGACACAATCATGTCGCCATGGCCCGGAGGACCAGAGACTCAGAAGCCAGCTGGTCTCCCGGGTGTCAGCTGTTTTCCACTAGTCATTCTGCACGTCCCTACAAACGCCTTTCCTGGGCAGGGCTGGGGTGGGAGCAGGTGTCCCACCGTGGGTGTGGGAGGGAAGGGGCAAGGGACAGGAAGGCTGCGACCCCCAGGGTGTCAGGCTGGACTCTGACAGGTGAGGGAAGAACGGGGCTCAGCTAGGCATCCCCTTCGTTCCCCTGGCCCTCTCCCACCAGGCCTCACCCTGGACAGAGAGACAGATAAAAACATTTTATTTAAAAATATAAAACTGGCCTCCTTCCTCCTAACAGCTCCCACCCATGATGATCCCCACAAAGAGCAATAAAGAACAGGGAGGGGTTGTCTCAGCTCTAACAAGTCCAGTTCCCCTTTCGACCTTTCATACCATTAAGACAAGGGTCCTCCGCCCTTTCCCCAAGATATCAGAGGTGACACAAGGGCGGAGGGAGGGGAAGGGTAGAAAAGACAGCAGTCTGTCGTCATTCTCCATTTCTTTCTCCAGGGATCAAACAGGTTATCTGGACTCTGAGCGAATGATTTTCTTGTCCACAAAACCAAATAATAGGGACAGTTACTCTCTGTATCCTGCATCAAGAGAGATAGGAAGCTCCAGGGTGTGGTTTGGGGGTCCTTCTTCAGTATATAGCTTCATCCATATTATCATCACTGTCACCCCCAAAGTCCTCTCCGTTGTCGAAATATGACATGATATAATCAGTTTCCTGAAACAGAAAATGCATCCGGGTATCCCTTCGGCAAGCTCCCTTCTCCCCGTGTGCCCGGCCCCCCCACCCCGCTCCCAACCACGCCACTCCAGGCCTGGAAATCCCCTCCAGCCGTTGTCCGCTCTTGACGAGGGCCTGGAGCAGATGAAGTGAAGGACGCTGTCTTTTGAGAGCGTTTTCTCCTTTGGTTCTCCCAGGGACAGATTTGAGGTCCCCAGAGCTCATGAGGGCAAGAGAGAGGGGCTGGGCGTGCAAGGAGGTCCCTTTACCTCTTCGTGTTCCTCCTCGTCATACTCTTCTTCTTCCTCTTCTTCTTTCTCCTCTTCTTCTTCTTTCGCCTCATCCTCCTCTGAAGTTACTTCTTCCTCCTTCTTCTCCAGGGTCTTACGTGAAGACCAATGGGAAGGCAAACTCAGACTCAACTGAGGCAGGCGCATGTGGGCCGGAGGGGAACGGTGGGTTTGGGCTCCTGTGGGCTCCGCTCATGTCCTCCTTACCTCTAGTTTCTGTATAGTTTCCTCCTTATCTTCGGTGGTCTTAGGGGGCTTCTTGGGGAGGAGAATGGTGGTCCCTGGTGAAGGGATCAAAAAGCGAATTATCAGAGAGCAAACTCCCTCCTTAGCTTTCTCCCCACCTGCCTGCAGAGACCGTGTCACTCTGCTGCCCTCATGTGGCCACTCCGGTATCCAGCAATCATATTGGGAGGTCCGGGTAGGAACTGGAGGGGCAGGGAAGACCACCCGCAGCCTCCGCCCTCCAGCTGATGAAGGAAACCTCTCTTCCCTCTCCTTTTTCCAGATACACTCACGCTCCTTCTGGAGCTTCCGCACTCGGATCTTGAGCTCCCGGGGCAGACGTCGCCAGTCTGGGGATGGCAGGAACATAAAAGTCAGTAGGACTCCACCTGGGGTCTCCTGGGGGTGATGGCTGCTTTTAAAGGGAAGATCAGGGTCGGGATAAAGGTGAGGAAGGAAGAGGTTGTGCCAAAGACGCCTGGGACAAGCCCGTGGCTTGGATGCCTCCTGGGAGTAGGACTGCTTAACAGGTGTTTAGGTAGAGCCTGAGCGTGTGCGTGCTGAACGGGGTGCAGGGAGGGACAAAAGAGGGTGCATGAGGCGGTGGCTTGGGGCGTCTCGAACGTTTGAAAGAAGGGTGGTCAACTAAAGGGCGCGCCACCTACCGGGGTTCCAGTCGATGGCGTTGTCAACTGGCCCTGACATCTGATATTTGTCGGAATAACGCTCCACATCTGAGGGGTCAGAGGCCAAGGGTCAAAGTTTTATCCTCTCAGAGCCCTAGAACAGGGTTATTCCTGAGGGCCCGGCCTTCTCAACACTCAGGAATTGTCTGTCCCCTCAGCCCAAAGCCAGAGCCCAGCACCAGCCTCTCTTCCGATCGGTTGGTGCCTGCAAATCCAGAGTGTTAACAGCTGTACTACATCCCTCCATTTATGCCTGTGAAACGGGCATCTTAATACTTAACCTCCTACTGTCCCGAGATTATCGTGAGACTCAAAGCGAGCCCTGAGTACCACCGTGCATTCCCCATGCAGGGGTAATTATGATCCCCCCTGGTTAGACGTGAGCTCCCGTGCCTCTTCTGGCATCTCGGGCCCCTCGGAACGCTGAACAGAGGGCACTGCTCATGGAGAGCTCTCAGGACAAGATGCGAGCTTTCCAACTGACCTCTCTTGGGGACGGCTGGCCTGATGAAGTAGGGGAGCTGCCTCATGGCCCCCCGTAGCTCCTGCTTCAACGCCAGCACGTATTCCCCCTCCTCTCCCGAGGGCAGAGGCACTGGGTGGAACTCCAAGGGCTAAGGAGGCAGGGGCAGTGGTCAGTCCGGGGAGAAGACGCTGGAGTACAAATCCAGGAGAATGTCTCCCCGCCCCAATTCAACCCAATGCTCCTAATGAGCAAAGGGCCAGAGGAAAATGGGGGGAGCAACGCAACATTCTGAAAGCTGGGGAGCTGCGAGCGTGAGAAGTAAGGGTAGATGCTTCCTTGCCTGCAAAACAGGCCGTGTGAGTTGGGAGCACAGAGACAGGGAAGGGCGAAGGGAAGATGGTTTTATGATGGCCCCGGAGAAATCCGGGGTCACACACGGTCAGGTAGGGGTCTCGGGGGACTTGGGAAGGGAGTGCGGACACTCACGGGGAAGAGTGGAGAAGGCTGCAGGGTGGGTGGGGGCAGAGCATCCCCCTTCCCAATGCCCACGGCCTCCATGTTGAAGGTCAGCTGGCCCTGGCCCCGACCCCGGCCCCCACCCCGGCTGGCCATGGTGGAGGGGGCCTGGGTATTTGGAGATCCAGTGAGAAAAACCTGATAAAGACAAAAACAAAGAGAAAAAGTACAGCAGAATGGATTGGAAGCTAGGGAGGTACAAGACACTCCAACTTCCCCCACCCCCGGGACCTGAAAGGCCAGTGTAATTCAACAAATTTTAACTGAGAAAGTATAGTGCCAGGCAGGGTATTGTTGAAAATACAAACATGGATGAGACATGGTCCCAACAGGACAGATAACTGCAATATAGTTTAACTGTAGCACGAAGGGAAAGTGATTAGATCCTTGAAGAAAACTTCTCCACCTCCCTGAGATAATTTGATGTTGATCACCCTCTGTGTATCTGCACATGACCTTTGCATTCTTTCTCTTTCTGGCTTTCCAAACCCAGCCAAGCCCCGGTTCAATCTAACGCAGTGCCTTTCAAGAAAACATTTATTAAGCGTATCCCGTGAGAAAGGCAGTGTGCCAGGCACGGTGGAAGGACATGGAGACGTCATCAGTCTCCCTGTCCGTGGCCAGGGTCGGGGTGGAGAGCTGGGGGGGGGGCGTGGTGTGGTGTGGGGGGAGGACCATTATGATCAAACCGATCTCTTTAGGTACCACTCGGAAGCACAGACTCTTAGAATTGGAAAAACCCATGGAGTTATCTAGTCCAAAACCGCCTCAGTGCAGTATCCACTCTGTAAGGTGTTAGTCATTCAGCTTCTGATGGCCCTTTCCTAGAAAGAAAGTATCTCTTCTTCTCCCAATGCTGCTCATTCCACTGGGATCAACTCTGATGAAGGAAAAGTTCCTCCTGCTACAGCACTGAACTCTGCCTCTTGCCATCAATCCCGGGGGCCAGTGAGAGGCAGCGAGGATGCTGAATAAATTAGCAAATGAAAATGAAATTTGAAAGAAATGCTCCCCCCCCCCAGCAAAGAACACACCTAGCAGCCAGATCTTGGTTTCTGAATACTTGGTTTTTTAAGCAAAGGAACCAGGGCTTCTTGAAGAAATGGCTGAATCTAAGACTGGGGCAGGAAATACACAAGATGATCCTGAAGCATCTTGTAGTGTCCAAAGGCACTCAAAATGACAACGACCACACACACACACACACACACACACACACACACACGCGCGCACACACACACATACACTCACATGCCCAACTGAAAGAGCTTCCAATGGCCAAAGCTGAAAAATTTGAGCAATAAAATAAAGTGGTACTGAATTCTAATCCTAAAATATAAAATATCCGTGAGTCCATACTAATATAAATAAATGATTGAATAAATTAATACACAGGGGAGAAAAGACAAAGCTCTCATGCAGAACTCCAAATAAATTATGTAGACTCCCCTATAGAGGGGGAGCAGGTGGAACTCCCCTCTCTTTGAGTGTGGGCTGCGTATAGGGAATTTTGTCCAATACAATTCTGGAAAGGGGGATTAATAATTTTACAGTGGAGAAACTGAGCAAACACTACTTCAGTCTGGGGACCAAGGTCAACAATATTAAATCATGGTGTTAATATGGCCCCTTAATACGATGTGATCAAGTGGCACTTTACCACTTTACCTCTGTGACCTTCCTCCCTGAATCCATGACCCCAATCTAATCGGGGGCGGGGGGCGGAAAATCAGACAAATTCCAGCAGAGGAGCATCCTGGCACATACCTGAGCAGTAGCCTTTAAAACTGCCAAAGACGCCAAAAACAAGGACGGTCCCCGCTTCCACGGCAGAAGAGGAAGAGCTGGCCTCATAGGAGCATTCCGAAAAATAAAGACCACCACCCCTTTTGCTTTCTGAAGTAATACACATTTATTCTAGAACACTTGGAAACCCATAAAGACATAAAAAAATACTTATTATTTCATGATGACCACCATGTAGTGATAACTACTATTAACATTTTAATACGTATCTTTTCAATTTTGTTTCTGTGTGTATACAGACATATATGTGTGTGTATGTGTATATACATACACATACAGACATACATAATAGGACCAATGACAGCTAAATGTAATATGGTGTATGAATGGGATCCTGGAACAGAAAAGTGCATTAGGTAAAACTGAGAAACTATGAATCAAGTATGTCCTTAAGTAATTATAGTGTATCAATATGTTTTTGTAATTGTAACTAATGTATCGTACTAACATACGATGCTAATAGTAGCGGAAAATGTGCCAGGGCATATAGGAACTTGTGGTACTATCTGCTCAACTTTTCTGTAAATCCAAACTTGTTTTAAAAGATAAAATCTATTCATAGTTTAAAAAAAGAAACTTGAGTAGCCATTCAAACTTCATAGTTTCTCAGATCGTCGTTGTTTTTGATGATCTTGACAGTTGTGAAGAGTCCTGCTCGGGTATACAATAGGACGCGTGTCTGCTGGAATTCGTCTAATGTTTTTCTCCTAATTACATCGGTGTCATAGACTTGGATCACAGAGGTAAAGTGCCATTTCACCACATCATATTAAGGGTATATATAACAACACGTTAGGGAACAATAAGGGACAAAACAGTATATAATCAAGAATTCTTAAATTAGTGGTTCATAATATAATTGCTCCCACAGTCCAGGGAAGGGAGAAAGCTAGGAGGACTTGGTTGGTAGATGGTGAGGAGAGGCTTTATGAATCACAAGGTGTCAAGTTTGGAAGGGCCCTTAGGGATCGTGTTTGTTCATTCAACCGGTATTTATTGAGCATCTACTGTATGCCAGACGCATGCTAGACAATGGGAATCAGAGCGAATTCTCTAATGCTGGGCACGCGTCCTTTCTCTGAGCACCTGCACTTAGTAAATTGTCATCCGGCTTCTATCTAAATGTCATTGGTAAGCGAACTCCCTATCTCACTTTGCACGTCGTTCCATTATGGGATAGTTGTTCTTCAATTAATAGCCAACGAATATGCTAGACAAAAAATATATGGCTCAGTGAAGGGCATTCACAAAAAATTGTTGGTTAAAAAAATTTAAAAATATTCATAAGGTAATCTAAGTGGTCACACACACACACACACACACACACACACACACACACGAATAAAATATTCTTAAAGGATGTACACCAAAATTTAACACTGGTTAATTTGAAGTGATCTGTTTTTTTTTTGTTGTTGTTGTTGTTTGTGTTTTAAGGTTTTCTTCTATATCAAATGGGTATTGTTTTTGTAATAAGGAAAATATTAATTTAAATGAAAAAATACAAAATATCAGAACAGTAGATCAATCTAACAATATGCAGCAGGAAGGGGAGGGTAGAAAAACACGTGTCTGGGGAATCGGGACAGTGTTAAGTCCAACTGCCACACAAAAAAAAAAAGGGAAGAAAAAATGGCAGTTAGTTAATAGATTCAATTGAGCTTTGAGACTAAACAAATCGAATGCTGCTGCCACATTCTCGCCAAAGACGTGGGATAAAAAGAGGACAACTTTTAATTTAAATAATAATCGGGCTGTCATGAGTTTTTCTGAGATGGACACTGTCATACTTCACTGGATCACTATCTTTCGATGGAGCAGTTTGGCCACTTGAATCAACAGCCTTTTATAGGTTCATATCCTTAATCTAGTAATCCTACTTTAAAAACATCTATCCTCAAGAAATCATCTGATATATAGTCAAGAATGTTCATCAAAGAGCAATTCATAGTAGTAAAAAATCTGAAATAACCTAAATGGTCCAACAAGAAATGAATGGTTAAAAAAAATCAAATATCCATCTTATATTACCATCTAGCCAAAAAAATGACTTCAAATAATGTTTAAAGGCAGAAAAATATTCATAGTATCAAGTGAGGGGAACATGACATAAAATGTATTTATTATATGGCCATATTTATGTAATATATACACACATACACACATATGTACACGTAAAGACATTGAACGCATATATATTAAAATAATGGTTTTCACTATATCGTGGCCATGAAGAACAGGAATTTTTATTTATACCTTTATGTGTTTCCGAATTTTCTAGAAGAAATGTGTATCACTTCTATAACCAGAAAACAAAAGGGATGCTGTTCTGTATTTTTAAGAACATTGCCACCAGGACAGCGCTCCCACGTTTACAATGAAAGTATGGAATGCTTTTTATCCAGCTGTATATTCGTTTAGAATATCTGTTGAATATCAACTGAAGAACACATACGCCAAAATGGAACGACGTGCAAAGTGAGATAGGGAGTTCGCTTACTAATGACGTTTGGATAGAAGCTGGATGACAATTTGCTAAGTGCGGTTGATCAGAGGTAGCACGCATGCCTAGCATGCGTCTGGCATACAGTAGATGCTCAATAAATACCTGTTGAATGAATGAACACGATCCCTAAGGGCCCTTCCACACTTGAGAACTTGCGATTCGTAAAACCTCCCTTCACCATCCCAGTCGGACGAGCACTTGTATTATGAACTACTGATTTAAGAGATCTTAATTATACGCTGTATCGCATTTTATTTCGTCTTTCATTAATTGTTCCCTAATTACATTAGGAGTCTTCATTCGGCGTCCCCAGTCAATTCCATTCCATTAACCTTTATTGGGCACTGGGTATTAAGTCCTAGAACTTGCCCTACAGAACCTTATATTCTAAGAATAGAAACATTGAAGAGAGAGCGTGCACTTAAGCGCTCTAAGAGAAGTACGCGTCAAATGCTATCGTCAGACTGGGGGACAATTAATTCTGCAAAACAGAGGGCCAGGAAAGCTACATGGAGGAAGGAGGTAGGTATTCGTTCGGCTGAGTCTTGATAGATAGCAGGAGTCTGCCGGGCTCTCAAGGAGATAATGTTACTAGATGCAGGGGAAGCTGATGCCATTGCAAAAAGTCGGAGGTACAAAAATGAGTCTGTCACTTTCTGTTTTTAATGTCTCTGCCTATGCGCAAAAGAAAACTACGGTTCTCTCGAATACAATCAGCACAGCAAGAGAAGCCCAGTGGAGGAAGGGTAGGGAGCCAGAAGGGGGCTGATCCACCAGACCGCCGGAAAGCGTTGTCGATCTAACCTGCAGCTTGGCCCTGGAGAACTAGTTGGGGAAATGTGAAACCGAACCAGCTCAGAGCCACCAGGTCGGAACCTTACCTGCTGCCCTCCCCCACGCGGAGCCCAAGCCGCAGCCAACTTGAAATTTGCTCGCCTTCCTCGAGCTGGTGGCGTCTGGGCCCGCCTCCCGGAGCTCCCCATTGGTGAGTTCTCCCGGCCAATCTAGGCGAAGAGGTCCGCCCACTGGAAGCCGAGAAGCAGACGCAGGGAGGGAGGGAGTCAGCCGGAACCAGGCTTGGGGAGCCCCGCGCGGAGACAGGTGGGGTTGCAGAAGCAACCAGGGGTCAGTTCTTTCCAACCTCGTCTCAGATGGAGGAGCCTCTGGCTGACGAGAGTTCACAGAGGGAACCTGACGCCCAGATCTCCCCGAGGGACTCTGTCGACGGAGCTGTCACAGAGAAATGAACCCCTATATAAAACCTGCTCATTAGGGATCGGTCTTTCTGTGGCTCTGGCTTCGTAGCTTGGCCTCTCCTCCATCACTCCAGCCTTCCCGTCAATCCCACCCTGCTTCCCTCTAGCACCACCAATGAATACTTCTTTTCTGAAAATAAATTTCACCCCTCCCCCCCCCTCCCGTGGGTTGCTGCCATGTCTGTGAGACGATGGGAAGAAGGTTCGGGGAAGGAAGGGTCAGGAACCAAAGAACCGGAGTTGGGGAAGCGGAGCAGAAGACCAGTGCTTTCTGCATTTTGCACTGTCTGCCAGCTCCTCCCAGCCCCTTGATGAAGTGGGGAGCGTTGTGTGTTGGGGGGGGCGGGGAGACCTACTTTCACCAAAACAGAGAGAGTGAAGAAGCATATATCCCAGAAGTGAGAGCAAATGGCCCTGAGGGTGGAGCCCCTGAGTTTGGAAGGCTGTACGCAGGTGTAGTGACAAATGCCTAGTCTTCGGAACAGGACAGAAACAGACCTGTGAGGCTTTGGAGTACTTGCTTAACTTTCCTAAGTCTCATTTCTTTATCTGTAACCAAGGATAGCTCCTACTGCGTCCTGTTGTTGTAAAGATTGGAGATAATGTCTGTAAAGTACTTGGCACACAGTTCATGTCCAGTCAAGGGTAGCTGGTGACATGGATAGCGGCCCTGCAAATCCTTCTCTCTCTTCCCCTCCAGGGACACTATTTTTAGTATCTTGTGTCTGGTGGCCTCCGGCCTCTGAATTCTCTCAGGTGAGTTTTCCAAATCCTTAGAATTTTTTCTTCATCCCTCACTTCCCCTGATGCCTTCCAGCTGGACACAAACTCATTCCTAAAATATGCAGAAGGAAGCTATGGTAACCATGGAGACAGGGCAGGTGGCAAGGAGAAGCAGAGAGAGAGAGAGAGAGAGAGAGAGAGAGAGAGACCCATTGCAATAGACAGGAAAAGACTTAAGGAGCGATATGGACAGAGACCATCAAGCGAGATGAAAAGAGGAGACTAAGCAAGACAGATGCGATGGGAGAGGATGTGTTACAACGTTCTCTCTTTTCTCTGCTCTTTTTCTTCCCCCCACGCCGAATGTAGGGAGGAAGCATCTGGAAATGCCCATTCCTGTATCTAAAAATGACCTGATATCCACCCTCCTCATCCTCAGTTAGCTGAGGTCTGGACGAAGGAGCTGAGGTCCAAGTTTATCTGCGCTGTGCGTTCCGTTCTGGGGGAGGTGGAGTGAGGATGGACCGCTGTGTCTGACTCCAGCTCCCCTGGCATTGAAACTACGAGAAGCCAGCCAGATCTCTTGCCTCTCTCTGCGCAGTATGGACCCCGGCCGTGGATCCCAGTCGCCTCTCTCCAGCATCTGCACGGTGTGCCCTGTGCGGTCCGTGGCAGGTCAGGTCTGGTGCACAGGCGCGCATCAGCACACCAAGCGCGGAGAATGGGGATGTGAGGCTCGGTGAAGAACCGGGATGGTCCCAGTGTGGGTCGCGGAGGAATCTTCTGAGGAACATTTAGGTTCGTTGGGGCCGAGGGGTGGTCGATTGAGCGAGGGAAGTCAGGATTGGCGTCTCTAGCTTTAGAGGGTTTATGCGTGCGCGGGTGGGGGAGCGGTTTGGTGCCGGACGCCCCCACCCGCGGAGACTAGGCTATAAATAGCAAGGCAGAGCTCCGCCCTTCGCACCCCCCCCCCCACCCCAGCTTCTCTCCTCCCGAGCCGGCGCTGTGCCCGGGGCGCACCGGGAGGAGGGACCAGGATCCGGTGGCCCGGCGCAGATACTGACACCAAGGGAATCCGGGTGCCCCCCCCAACACGCCATGTGGGCCCCCGGGAACCCGGCTCCGCCGCCCCGGCTGCCCGGTGGCCCTGGCTTGGGTCCCGGCCGGGCGGAGATTCTGCGGACATTCAGGTATCTGTGGGCGCGCAGCCTGGGAGGGGAGAGAGCAAGGAGTGATGGGGGACGTAGCAGGGGCAAAAGAAATCCCCAATTGTCCCCCACCCATTTTAGGTCCCAAATGCAAGCTGCTTCCCTCCCCCCATTCAATTTATGGGGCTGTGGCAACCTACAAGAGGTTAGGAATGGGTATGTGTGTGAATGTAGGGGTGCATGTGCGTGGGTGGGTGGTGTTCAGTCTCCTAGAGAGGGGGGTTCCAAGTGCGGGTAAGAAAAGGGGGATGCTGGAAAGGTCTGGTAAGCCGTGGGGTGAGGGTGGGGGTGCGAAGCTCTGCGCGTGCACGTACGCGTTTGCACGCGCGCTCGCCCTTCCCACCTCCTCAGGCATGCGCTGGGGGGAGGGGGCGGCTCGGAGGCATGAGTTCGTGGAAGGACTGCGTGCCGCGCAGCGGCCATCTCCCCCGCCCCACGCCGGGTCCTTCCGCCGCTGCCTCAGTTTCCCCGCCCGACTCCGTCTGTAAGACCTCTGTCTTTCTCGCAGGGATTGGCTTCGCCACTGAGCCCTCAGGCCTCTGCCAGCCACCACCCCCACGCCCCTAGCCTTCCTCGGCAGGTCCCGGTCCCGGCTCCACCGGGGCTCTCGCCCCAGCCGCAGCTATGCTGCACACCGAGGGCCACGCTCTCCTTCGGGCCGTGGGTCAGGGTAAGCTGCGCTTGGCCCGTTTGCTCCTGGAGGGGGGCGCCTACGTGAATGAGGGTGATGCCCAGGGGGAGACTGCGCTGATGGCGGCCTGTCGGGCCCGCTACGACGACCCCCAGAACAAGGCTCGCATGGTACGCTACCTCCTGGAGCAAGGCGCGGACCCCAACATCGCAGACCGCCTGGGGCGCACCGCCCTCATGCACGCTTGCGCCGGCGGCGGGGGCGCCGCGGTGGCCTCGCTGCTCCTGGCCCACGGCGCAGACCCCTCAGTGCGAGACCACGCGGGCGCCTCGGCGCTTGTCCATGCGCTGGACCGCGGGGACCGCGAGACCCTGGCCACGCTGCTGGACGCCTGTAAGGCCAAGGGCACGGAGGTCATCATCATCACCACCGACACCTCGCCCTCGGGCACCAAGAAGACGCGGCAGTATCTCAACTCCCCGCCGTCGCCGGGGGTCGAGGACCCCGCTCCCGCCCCTGCGAGCCCGGGGGTCTGCACCTCGCCCTCGGAAATCCAGCTGCAGACTGCAGGGGGAGGGCGGGCGCTGATCTCGCCTCGCACCCAGGAGGAAGAGGAGAAGCGGGACGTATTTGAATTCCCTCTTCCCAAGCCCCCCGACGACCCCTCCCCCTCCGAGCCGCTCCCCAAACCGCCCCGGCACCCTCCAAAACCGCTCAAAAGGCTCAACTCCGAGCCCTGGGGCCTCGTGGCCCCCCCTCAGCCGGTCCCGCCCGCGGAAGCGAGGCCGGGCTTGGAGCGCCTGACCGCCGAGTTCAACGGCCTGACCCTGCCCGGTCGACCGCGTCTCTCCCGACGTCACAGCACCGAAGGCCCCGAGGACCCGCCCCCGTGGGCGGAGAGAGTGATGGGCGGGGGTCCCCTCTCTCGCCGAAACACGGCGCCGGAAGCTCAGGAGTCTGGTCCCCCTTCAGGGCTGAGGCAGAAACTGAGCCGCATGGAGCCGGTGGAGCTCGACAGCCCCGGGAGTATGTGCCCCGACTCGCCGGAGTGCAGCCGCCCGTGCCTGGAGCGCCGCCGCTACAGCGCCTCCCCGCTGACCCTGCCCCTGGCGGGCTCGGCCCCCTCCCCGCGCCAGTCGCAGGAGAGTCTGCCGGGGGCCGTGTCCCCGCTGAGCGGCCGGAGGCGGAGCCCCGGGCTGCTGGAGCGGAGGGGCTCGGGGACGCTGCTCCTGGACCACATCGCGCAGACGCGGCCGGGTTTCCTGCCGCCGCTCAACGTCAGCCCCCACCCCCCCATCCCCGACATTCGCCCCCAGCCCGGAGGGCGGGCGCCTTCGCTGCCCGCTCCTCCCCAGGCCGGAGCGCCGGGCTCCCCCAGGACCAAGCGAAAGCTGGTGAGGCGCCACTCCATGCAGACTGAGCAGATCCGCCTGCTAGGCGGCTTCCAGAGTCTAGGGGGGCCAGGGGAGCCAGGGCGCTGAGAGGAGCGAGAGGAGCCGAGGAGGGTGGGGATGAGCACCTTGACGGGACAGGTGAGAGAAGCAGCTCACACGCACACGGCGGACACAGGGGTCTCTTGCATGTGCTCACGGGCACGGCGCACGCACACATGGGCAGACGTGTCCGCAGCACAGTTACTCTTATTTGCAGGGAAGGGCAAATACTCTATTTATTGGTCATATAGACACATGCATTCATGCCCTGATCATGTCACATGTGTATGGGACCCCTTGTGTACCCACAGGCACAGCGCGCACTGGGTCGCTTGTGCTAAGGCCCCAAACGGGTCCTGGGCCGAAACTCACTTGCATTTATTTGTTCAGAAGCAGTAAGTAGGGAACCCCTACTTATGGGTAGTCTCCAAACTCTGCTCCCCTACAGAAGCAATTCCTTGCTTTCCGCTGCACCCTGCAACGCACCCCGCTCATGATTTTGCACACTCTACCCAGTCCGTGGATATTCCACCCTGCTCTGCAGGTCTCCGCTTCTCTCCCGGCCTGACTCCTTGTTCACACCTGTTTCCAGCTGTCTCCAGCCCTAACCACTGTTCAGGATATCTTCTCCACTCTCCTTGGGGGTTTCCTGCAGCAACCCCCAGCCTCAGTCCTGCTGCTGCCCTTCCTGCTCTCGGCTTCACTTCTTCACTCCCTGCTTTTTATTCCCTCCCTGTCCCCCCAACTGATACAACAGGTTGTCTCCTTTTCTCAGGGGGTGGGTCATGGGCTCTAAGCTGCTCTTCTGTGTGTCTGAGCTTATGAACACCCCCGCAGGTAGAAGTGGGGAGTAGCACTAAATCACTCCTCTCTCCACTTGACATATCAAATAAATGTGTTCAGAAGTCTCTGTTTTGTCACTTCTGCCTGGGGGTGTGGGGTGTCGGAAAGGAGGAGTGGGGGAGGGAGGGTGCTGCTAACTACAGCTATAATGATTTAGGGGATGCCTAGAGGTTCCCCTCCCCCACCTTCTTTCCAGACCAACTGACCAACTGTGGTTATGGAAGGAAAGGCAAGCGTCCTGTGTCCTGAAGCTTTTAAGGCATTTGACAGGGTTCCATTCTCCCAGCCTCCCCTACCTCCGGCCTCATATTTTTTAAAGATTCCTACCCAGAGTCCCCACCACCGCCACCATCAGCAGGTATATCCCAGTAGATGAACTGTCCCTCTTCCAAGCTTCCTGTTTCTTGATCACGCATAGTATTTCCTTGGGGTTTGTCTAACTTTCATCTCACCGGGTCCATTTTACCCATTTTCTTCTGCTTCTGGCTTCTATTTCCCCAACCTTGATTTCAGAGCCATTGTAGGGTGAAGAGAGAGCTATTTAGAGAAAGAGAGAGCGAGGGAGAGAGAGAGAACAGACACACACATGGGTGTCCTTTGCTATCTCCTAAGGATTTAATTTTGGGCAATTTATCTAGCCTCTATGAATGTCAGTTTCCTTATCTGTAAAACAATAAAATCGAGTTAGTGGTTGTGATTATTAAATAAGACAATACACTAAGTACATTGCCTAGAGGTCTGACATGCTGTAAATATCTGCTCGTTAAATGTCAGCATCTTTCCTTGCTTTAGCTCCACCACCGACTGCAGGGACAAATCGCATCACTTCTCCGAGCAGGTTTCCTCATCTACATCTATAAAATGCAGTAATCAGACGACCGATCCCTAAGTATCCTCTCACTGTCTGCAGTTCTCCCTAGCCTGGCTCCTTCTTCCAGGCCTATCTCCCTCCCGCCCACCGCGCTCCCCCAAGTCTCGCCCCAGGGGCTTGGCTGGCTTTCCGCTATTCCCAAAGATGTGCCCAAGCTTAGCTCTCCTATAGAGGATATCGCTTTCTCCCTTTGCGATTGGGTGCTCAGAACCTCCTCCCTCCTCTATATTTTGCCTATGGCGGAGCTAGAGCCCGCTAGCTCCCGCCCTCTCCCGGTGATTGGCATAGGACGCGGCTCGTCCCCGTCCCCGCTTGACTGACGGCTGGGCTCCGGCGCCGCCTTCAGTCCCTGGGCGCTAGCTGGCGGGGGTGGCCGGGACCGTTAGCTCGCCAGGCTGGCAGGCTCCGGGCCGCTACTCCGCTGGCGGCGACGATGGAGACGATGCGAGCGCAGCGACTGCAGCCTGGCGTGGGCACCGGCGGGAGGGGCACCCTGCGAGCGCTGCGGCCCGGGGTGACCGGGGCGGCGGCCGCCCCCGCCACACCCCCCGCGGGCCCCCCGCCCGCGCCCCCGCCCCCCGCGCCGCCCCCGCCGCCCCTGCTCCTGTCCGCCGCCCCGGGGCTGCCACTGCCTCCCGGCGCCGCCGGCAGCCCGGCCGTGCTGCGGGAGGCCGTGGAGGCCGTGGTGAGGAGCTTCGCCAAGCACACGCAGGGCTACGGCCGAGGTGAGTCTGCGGGGTCCCGCCTCCTGCCGGGACCCCTCCGTACCGAAGCCTTGCTCCCACAGTCCTCTGGATCTTGCTGGCGCAGAGCCCTCACATGCATTTCCTTTTGGGGAGTTTCCTTCTGGGCTACACAACACGCACACGCACACACACACGCACACGCACGCACGCAGACTCACACTTGTACACACGTTTAAGACTCTCACCTCCCCTTTACTGAGTTACTACTATAGTCTCCAGGGATGCCTTCTTACAGACACAACCCGCTTTTCTTCCCAACCTTCTCTCCTTCAGAAATGGAATTTCTCCTGTGGCTTAGTGTCTCAACATCTCTCTGCCTTTGAGGACCAGTCCTGTCGTGTGGGATCCTGTCCTTCCTCTCAGATTCAAGACGTTTCTCATCCAGACCCTCTCAATCTTTCTTCTGTGGTCTCAGCAATTCCTGGGCTCTCCTGTAAATGTATTTCATCTCCCCGACTTCTCAATTCAATTCTTTTCTCATCGTCACTCAGATTTCCAATGCAACTTCAGAGTTGCTGGGGAATTCGGTAGTGCGTCCACAAGTCACTTAGCATAACTGCTTTTAAACCTGGACCCAAACCACTGAACTCACACCAGCTTCCTGTGACTTCCTACCTCACTTCGAGGGCTTTTTCAGTATGGAGCCTCTCAACTCCGGCCTGTCTGGCTCTGTTTTCCTGGCCCTCGCCCAGGAACCGAGGATAAATCCCAGGCCTTGGCCTCTCAATGTTAAATTCCGTGGAAGAGAGCCAGGCAGAAACCCGATTTCCAAGAGAACTCTTCATCTTAAAGATGCCTAATTTCTAGGGCTTCTGAGAAGGGGGATTTGAGGATTTTCTTTGTTGTTTCTGTTTAACCAGTGCAGAATTTCCTGAGTTTCAACTCCAGATTTGTAGTGTAACAAGCAAGGGGGGGGGGGGCGGGATACAAAATTTAGGTCTGGAATTTCTGAGACATCACTTCTCTCTGCCTGGCCTGAAAGTGACTATAGCTTTAACTTTTTAGTTTAATAATAATGTAGAGAAAAGTTCAGGGCTTTCTCTACAGACAGAAGTGAGTTGGTTGTGCTTTTATATATTTTTTTCTCCCTAAGAAAGTATATTGAAAAGAGAGCACAAGCAAGGTTTGGAGTCAAACAAGTCTGGATCAAATCCCAGATTAAATTTCTGTCACTTGCCAGCTCTGTCTTTGGGGAAGTGACTTAACCTCACTGAGCTTTAGTTTTTTCAAAGGTTGTTACACGGATTAGATGAGATATTGCGCCTGACATAATGGGTACTTTAAAAATAATGAGTATTATCTCAAATTTATTGGTTCATACTCCCTTGAGACGAAGATGTCTCATTTTTTCCCACTCTTAAATCTTTACAGTATAAACCCAGAGTCCTATGAAAACAGTTGTAGATCCATTTCGTTATATGTGTCCAGGGATACACTTACCATCAGCTTCCCTTTGTTCTTCGACAGTGGATCGCTACCGTGGGGCAGGCACTCTGCAGGGTGCTGGGAATACAGCTGTGCACGGTTCTGAAATTTGTGGTGAGGGGACACAGTGGTTTTCCTAGCGTAAGCTTGCGTTTAACAGGGGAACTGCCATCAGCTATTGTCCTGCTGCTTTCTGTCTCTTTAAGTTGAGACCAAGGGCAGGTCTCCTCTGGGCATAGGAGTGGCCAGCAGTGGTCACTCTAGGTCGGAATCCCTCCTCTAGGAAACATACAGGTGTCTGTGAAAATCATAGAGGGGGTTTCCTTTTTCTTGTGTTACCTGGAGAGCCTCCGCTTTGGCGTCTGAACTGAGTGTCCTGTGACACTTTTTCATTTCCTTCGAAAGGATGAGGAAACAAGGGACTGCACTGACAAAGAGCAATCAGTCCGGCCGCAGACTCTGTGCGGTTCTCTCTTCCAGCCTCCCTCCCTCCCAGCACAGTGCTTCTCATTAGTTGTGAGTTTCTCATTTCCAGTCTGGGTGTCCAGCCAGTACTTCGGGAGAGTTTGGCAGATAGTTCAGCTTCAGGCAAGCAGAATCTCTGCCGATTTGGCTCAGAAGCCCTTCACCACATGGAATCACTTATTCTGCTTCGATTAATAGGCAAAACTGCTATTGGCATGTACCCACGTACCCTTGTGACTAATGGTGTGGTATTTGGTGGCTGGCTCTAGTCCGCTGAATATAATTGACTCTGGTCCTTGCCCAGTCCACCCTCTGATCCAGCAGGGCTTTGCTGCATCACCTTCAGTTCACACCCTTCGTCACTTTCTTACTGCTTGAAATTCACCTTGGAAGAGTCGTGGTCTTCAGCTTTACCTCCACTCGTGTAGGATCTCAGCATCTCCACAAACAAAACAAGACACAACCTCTTCTGTTGTTTCACCTGTTTGTCCTATATTTCCACCCCATCCCACCCCCCAAATCCCTGCCCAAGATATACACATAGCTCAGCACGCTGTAACATCTTAGAGAACCTGGCTCTGTCAAATCATGGCTGTGTGATCTTGGATAAATGGCTTAGTCTCTCTAGGCTTCATCTGTTCCATTTATTCATCGAGTGACTATTTCTTGATCACCAGCTGCAGCGGTGAACGAGACACAACCTCAGTCCCTACCTTCATGGAGCTCACAGTCCCCCTCACAGAGCATGTGTGAGGTTCAAAGGTGAGATGAAGCAGGATAAGACCATAGAAAGAGAGTTGGCTTTGGAGGCAAACAAACATGGGTTCTAAATCCTGGTTCTGCCACTGTGGCCTGTTCCTCAGCTCACTGACGTTTTGTAGGATGGATATTATAATACCGATCGATAGTTTCGTGCGGATTAAATGAGACAATGGATGTAAAGCACGCAGCACATAGAACTCAATGAGTGGTCACTATGACAGTGCATTTGGAAACGCTTTGGAAGCTGAGCCTATGGGAGGTTAGCCTTGCTGTTTCCTTCACCCCCCTTCTCTGACATCTGGAAGTCTCCACACTGGCATGAGTGGCTGAACGACTGTCCTTGCTAGGTCACTTCTTCATTGCCCCATTCAAACCTGTTTGTTTTTTTTTTTTTTAATATTCCTCTCTGTTTCTATCATAATGTGGTTCTGGGATTGAAAATTCTGCCCAGCTTTCCACGAGGCTGAACAAGTGCATCTGGTGTGGTATTTTCTGTCTAGTTGTGCCTCTTCCTCAAAACCACAGACAGCTTCTTTGCCTGTAAGTGAACGTGGAGTTACATTGATTGATCTGAACATTTATAATTTTTGGAATTGAAAATATTCGTTTCCTGTGGTTGCTTTAACACATTATCCCCACTTTGGTAGTTTAAAACAACAGAAATGTATTCTTCTACAGTTCTGGAGGCCAGAAGCCCTAAAATCAGTGTGACTGGGCCAAAGGCAATGTGTCAGCAGGCCTGTGCTCCCTCCAGAGGTGATAGGGATGATCTGTTTCCTTGCCTCTGCTAGCTTCTGGTGGCTGCCACCATTTCTTGGCTTGTGACTCCATCACTACAATCTCTGCCTCCATGGTTACCTCCCTCCTCCTCTTCCGTGTTTTATCAGCTTATCCTTCCCTAAGGATGTTTGTGATTGCTTTTAAAGCCCACTCCGATGATCCCGGATAATCTCCCCATTTTAAGATCATCTGACAGCTGCAAATTCTGCAAAGTCTTTGCTACATAAAGTGACATTCACTGGTTCCCAGGATTAAGACAGGGACATCTTGGCAGGGGGCATTTTTCAGCCTACCCTAGTCCTTTCCCAAAGCCACTGTCACTTTGCACTCAGGGGTACCTTCTACAAATTGGAATAGAAAATATATCAGATACAATACCGCTCGCCAGCTTCCCTATTTTCATAAGATAATGTGAATTAAGCCGGGCCAGCCTATTCTCACCGTCTTTCACCACAGAGAAACTTCTCACTCACTCCCAATTTTGTTATCTGTTTACTCTCCATCCATGCTCTTCCACTACAAAATTATGTTCATTTTTATGACATAAAAATTTTACTGTGGTTTTCTGTGCTGGTTTTATGTTTTTACTCCGGTGAATATACGATCTGTACCTTTCACTCCACTTAGACATTCATCTAATATTTTATTTCCTAAGAGCAAAACCAAAACTATCCTTTTTTTGTTGCTGTTCGACATCATGGTACAAGTAATAAATATTCCTCACTCTCTCCATCTTTCTTTTCCGTGTTATCTCAGCAGCCATCTGTGACTTCCAAAAAGCAGTTGTAGCTGTCAGATGTGTATGTGTCATTGCTTGCCTCCCACCTCACTGTTCTTTTTTTTTTAATAAAATCAATATGACTTTTTTATTACACTGACGTTGTTTTCTCAAATAGGTATGAGACTTACTATTCTTTATCCATGGTTCCTCACTGAAAATCTTTTTAAAAATGTGGGCACAACCCTCCCCCCACATAAATATTAGTATGTACACACATAATTTTCTTAGAGTTTTCGGGGACTTTTGAACCCCCTCGAAGTTCAACCATGGACTTGACTTTGGGCTCTGGGTTAAGGTTCCCAAACTGAAGAAACGCTGGCATCAGGATATCTCCATTCCTGCCCCCACCTCTGCCACAGCTGTGTGACCTTAAGCAAGTCACTTCCCCTTCCTTAGCCCGAGTTGGGCTAGAGGATTTCTAAAGTCCCTTTCCGCTCTAAAACTGAACGCGTCTGGAGCATTTTCAAATACAGATCACAATTAATTTCTTCTTTTCTGGAGCATTTGCCCAATTTTCCATTTCATGTTTACATTTCTGAAATAAGACTCCCTATTTCCTGTGGCTTTGAGTAATCCTTAAAAAATAGTCCCGTACTCTGTGTCAAAAGGAATTTGACTGGATGAAGAACGGACGTACGCTTTTTAGTAGGACCTTCCCCATTATCTGTTCTCCTCCCCTCCCTCTTTATTTCAGTATTCTCCCTGTTGTTCGCATGTCAGCAGAGCTGTCATCCAGCGCATTGTGCGGAATTGTCTCAAAGAGGGAACTGGGGCTGAAAAGATCTCAGTGGGAAGAACAAAGATGGCTGAGCTTTCTGGGCAGCGGTGACCTTCAAGGAGCCCCTGCCAAGACTAAGGGTGGGAAAGAGCGTTTCCTTTTCATACTGTCTCTTCATGGAAGAATGAACACTCTAAAGTCAGGTCATATAGGGTATTGGAAAAGAGCTTATGCTGCCTTTCAGAGACTGGCTGGTACACGGAGTGCTTGCCTCAGCTGTAGAGCAGGTGAGATAATAGTTATTATTGGCCACTCGGTTTTTTAACACCTTGTCGAAAGAGAAGGTGTGTTATTTATCTTTGCATCCCTGATGCCTAGAATAGAGCTACATACCTGTTATGTGCTCATATTGTTGCTTAATGTTTGTGTGGCACCCATGAAAATGTGCTGCTCACATCTCCTGGTGCAGGGAGCACAGCCGACTGACAGCCTCGAGCTGCTGTCCTCTCTAGGGCCATCGCCACATTTGCCCTGAGGCTACCCATCCTGCAGGCTGCCCCCAACACTGACAGAGCACAGCAGGGGTACTGACTCAGGCACATCCTGGCGAGAGCTGGGACCCCTTTGGCTTGGGGACTTCCCACTGGCCTGGCCAGACCTTTCTGGGAACTGCACCGCAGTCTCATATTCAGCCTCCTCCTTTCTCTCTCTCTCCTGCAGGTGCCAGAGCTTCGGCGTGGTCTGAAGCTGCTCCCTGCTCCTACTGCCTCCCCAATAAATCTCTTGTATGTCTGTCTGCCCCGTGTTGGTGTCTTCTCCTTGGCAGACCTGAACTAATACAATTTAAAAGGATGAATGAGTCCTTGTAACTGAGAGTGGAAAGTAATCATGCTAGAAGATACTGGAGAATGCTTGTGATGACTTACTAGAGGCTTTAGTTAAAGCCATTGGAAATGTTGGGAACCCTCAAGTCAAAGTGATCGTTTCCAAAGGCAAACTGATGTCTTCCTCCTTCCGTTTATAACCCTTCAGTGACGTCCCTTTGCTCTTCGGATGGACGTTTATTTTTTAAGCACTCTGACACGGCCTACAAGGTCTGAGCTGGTCTTGCCCCCGCTTCCTTTTGCAGCCTCCTCTTGCATTACACTTCCCCTCACTCTCTCTTTGCTAGCCCCACCAGTCCCTGTATTCACCACGTTCCCCGCTGCTACAGATCCTCTGGACATGCTGCTCCTTCTGCGCAGAGCACTGTTCTCTCACCTTTTGCCTGGTGAATTCAAATTCGCATCTAAGAATATCACCTCATCGGGGTGGCTTTATTTGGACCTTCTTAAGTAGGTCAGACGCTCCTGCAGCATTTCCCACCATCCAGCGCTCCTTTATGGCACTTAGCACAGGGGCTCCCCTTCTTTTGTTTGAGGTGATTCGGTCAATATCTCTCTTCTTCGTTAGACTGTAAGCTACGTAAAGGAAAGGGACAGGATATGGTCTTGCTCACTACCGTAGCCCAGCATCCAGCACAGAGTCTGGCACAGAGCAGGTATTCGAGACATATTTGTGGAATGGTTGAGCCCAAGTACTGGGGGATGCGGGGAACTGTCCTGGAATACGGTGACAGGTCTGGGGTTTGATTTCACTCTGTCTAAAACCAGTATGTTAGCCAGTTACTGTCACATGGATGCCGGCAGAAGTCAAGCGACTTGTGGGCCAGAGACAAAGGACTTTATTGCTCATAGCACAACATGAGCATCGTGTCCGCTTGCCTGCGTTTCCCTTGCCTCTCAAGTCCAACGTGGAGGGCACAGGTGGACACTTGCACGGGCCGTGGGTTGCGTTACAGGAGAGGGACCCTGAGTTTGGGAAATCTGCCCTTTTACAGCAAGCGGTAAGCAAGCTTGTTCTTTGTCCCAGAGGGATACGTTATCTCATCTGTCAAGGGTTCTTGCTGCAGACACAATCCTGAGAAATGGCCCAAGTGAACAGCAGTCAGGGCCTTGACATCTTGGTACACCTAGCACAAGACCTGCGGAAGGGTGTCTCCAAACACAGGTTCTCCAAAACTTATTTACGTCCAGAGCAAGTCTCAGAAGAGAAATTCTTTTCCCTCCTTCTTTCCCTCCTACTCCCTCCCTCTCCCTCCCCCTGCCTCCCCCATCCTCTCTCTCCTCCTTCCTCGTACATAGTATACACATAGTATTCCAGGACAGAAAAGGAATCTGGCCGTGGGTTTGCTCACCAGAAGCGTAGGCTTGAGAATGGCTAACAGGACCACGTGTCCTCGAGTGGCAGTATAGTGTGATGGTTAAGGACACTGACTCTGGAACCAAGAATGCCTGGGTTTGAATTTGTGCTCTGCTACTTTATAGCTATTACATCCTTAGGCTATTATATCCGATAGCTAGTACATCTCTGCCTCCCTTTCCTCATCTGTGAAACGGGGATAATAAGAGTACCTGCATCATAAGGTCGTCGTGATTAAATGGGTGACATACAAGAAGTGATCAGTAAATGTTAGCTCTCATTATTGTGGTGGTTTTCTGTTTGCTCTTCCTCAGGCAGTGATGATGGCCTCTGCCTCCAGTATTTCAGCGATTCCCCTCCGGTGTCCAGGACTAATCAAAACGGGAAGTGGAGAGGTCGGGGAGGAGGGCAGCCACACTCTGGTCTTCCTATGCAAATGGACTTAATCACAGTCTAGGTTTATTCATCACTAACTGCTTTTAAGTGGTAATAGGCAGGGAGCTGAGGACGGTGGACGCTTGACGTAGGGGCGGCGTTGCAGCAGAGCACCACTAGGGGGCGCTCTCGTCGCTGAACCCATTTCTCCTCTCGTAGTGAACGTGGTGGAGGCGCTGCAGGAATTCTGGCAGATGAAGCAGTCCCGTGGGGCTGACCTGAAGAATGGGGCTCTAGTGGTTTATGAGATGGTCCCCTCCAACAGCCCTCCCTATGTCTGCTATGTCACCCTGCCTGGGGGAAGCTGCTTTGGGAGTTTCCAGGTAAGAGCTGCGAATCAGCAGTAGCCCAGATAACCGCTTAGGTGCCAGAAATGGCTTTCTCCATCACTTTGGCCATTAAATCTGTTTGAAATCACTTATTTGAAGGTCGGAACCAAGTCTGGGTAAATCATTCCGGTAAGCATCTGAGGCTCATCTGACCACCAAAAAAATACCCTCAGGGGCACAGTTTTCTTTCATCCTGCAAAACCTCAAACCCACTTTCAGTCTGAGCAGTTATGAAAACGCCTGCTCAGTGGATCAGACTACTAGCACCTGACCCATGTCCCCATATGGCTTTCCAACTTCCTGCCATCTCTTCTGGAGGACACAGAATACTGTTCCTTGACCCCAGTACTTTTTCATAGGCAACTAACTACTAAGGAAAGCAATATTTGAGTTCTCTAAGAGACCAAAAGGAAGGGACTACATTTCGTGAAAATAGTACCCATCTAAGGGTTAGCAGATCCAAATTCTCATTCCCCTGACTGCCAGCAGGGCAGGCACGTCAAGGAAACTTCCGTGGGCCTCAGTTTCCCCACCTATAATATGAAAGAGATAGGTTAGATTATGTCTAAAGTCTTTCTAGTACTAGCACTCTGCCGTTACATGTGATGATGACAAGAAAGCTCGTTACTGTAGGATAATGGGATGTTTGACTAGGGTGACTATTATCATCAAAGATGGATTCTTGACGTTGCAGATAGGGAGGAAGCCTTCTGAAATGTCAATTTAAGGGTCTCGGTGGGAATTTAGAGAATAGACACCTGTGTTCTGTTTTCCATACGGTCTATATAACCCTTAGACAAAGTTATCGCCCCTGCTATGTGTGCCTTGAACTTCCCCATCAGATCACTTATCACAACGTACGTAATCGACTGTCTCTCTCTCCTAGTAGATGATGCTCTATGGGCGCAGAGATTACGTCAGTCTTCTTCCTTGTTCAGTTTTAAATCCTAGCACAGAGTAAGCACTTAATAACTCGAAGCGTGAATGAGTGCCATCACAGCTCAGTTCCTGCTCAAACACCAACAGTCTTAGGGAAGCCTCATTTCAGATCGGGTGGCTAATTCTCAGAACACCAGCCATTCGAGAGAAATAAATATGTGTCCAGGATGACTACTGTTTATGCTTTCTCTTATAGAGAATAAGATCGTTCCTTTCCTCTCCCACCTCATCATATTGTTGAGTAAGGATTTGGTTATTTTATGGTGATATCCAAAGTTCGACCATTATAGTAATTTGCTCTCCGTTATTTCCTGAAAGAGCAGAATTACAGGTCATGGTCCCTTTTAGCTTCTTTCTTTTATATTCACTTTAGAGCATGGGAAATGCTCTAAAGGTGGTTTTCTTAATAGATAATTTTTTAGAAACAGCACTATATCGTAGAATGGGCAACAGGCTAGTAAATAGAGAAACAGAGAAATTGAAGAAGCAAGAAAACTTAGGGTTAATGTACCAAGCTTCCTATGCTGTCTCAGAGAGACCTGTCAGTCAAAGGAAATTGGGAGTTATTGATATTAAGGATGGTTAAGTAGCAAACACATCCTGGTCTGCTTTTTAAAACTACGACACCACTTTCTTCCTTTCCTCTAATCCTAACCATAAATGACAGAGGGCACAGAGGCCTCTGAAGCAGCCTTGGTATAAAGGAATATCTGGTACCTAGGGATTTGAACTTGAGTGACTGAAGACTTCTGAAAATTAGACCTGTTCTGTTATACCTATGTTGGGTACAATGTAAAAACATGAATTTTTAATTTTTTCATGCTTTCCTCAAGTCATCTTTCCTTCTCTTAGCCAACCCTGTCCTCCTGGCTTCTACTGGGGAGGAAAAAAAAAGACTACAGATGCCTTCTTCAGACCTTAGACTCTGTTCAGGGATAGCCCCTGGGCTCACTGTGTTCTTGGGGGACCTGCCTGCTCACAGCAAAAAGCTAAGTCCAAGAATCACAGATGGGTGCTGATAGAGACTCCTGGTCTCCTCTGCAGAAGCAGCCTAGACACAGTGTTGTTCTAATCTTAGGTTATCTAGAGGAATGAAAAAAAATCCTGCCTGTCCACAGAACAAGAAAAGAAGATGTAGATTTCTAACAGGCTGGCCAGAATCTGGCTTTTGAGTAATTAATTCTGTTGACAGTTAAAACAGGGCTATTTTTCCTGTCCAGTGATTATCTGCTGACTTCAGCAGCCTTCCTCATTCTGCATTCAATTTGGTCTGAGCTAGAGCCATCTCCAGTTCCCTAATGATTTCAGGATGTTGAATCAGACTTACGTTTCCAAATGTCCCGACCATTTTGCAGTAAAAACTTTGGAGCATGTGCTGAACAAAACTGATTTATCCAAAGAGCGTCCAAGTGTCTCCCATCCGAGCTGTTTTGCCCCCTATGTTCCTTCTCCCTCTCAGATGTGCATACACATGTATTTTCTCTCTCTTTCTCTCTCTCCCCTGCCTAGTTTTGCCCCACAAAAGCGGAGGCCCGGCGGAGCGCTGCAAAGATTGCACTAATGAACTCTGTGTTTAATGAACATCCTTCCCGAAGGATCACTGATGAGTTCATTGAGAAGAGTGTCTCCGAGGCCCTGGCATCGTTCAATGTAAGTGACTTGGAGTTGGAAGGAAGGAGAGTGGGGATGGGAGACCTGGCTGGTTGGGAAGTATTGTATGTTATTGGGAAACAGCATGGATTCTTGTTTTCTTTCCTGTCTACATCTCTGTTGTTTTTTTTTCTTCTCTGTCAAGTTTTGCATTACATACTGTGTATGTCTCAGTCTCTAATTCTATATGTGTCTGTTTTTACTGTTATTTGTCTCTTTGGTATCTAGAAACCTCTGTGTCTCTTTGATCTAGAAACCTTAAATACAAGATTTATGGAATTTTAGAGATATTCCAAAATAAAAAATTGAGCTTAAATTTTGCTTTCTCCAATTTTGATTTAAGACCTTAGTCCCTTCTTCCTTCACTGATCTTTTCTTTTATATGACTTTTTACTGTCACTTGTCTCTTGCCTCCATTACTTCATCTTATTAATAAAGCACACTTTATAATACCGTGTCTTGTATTTTTTCATTTCTAAAAAGGGGAGGATAATTTACTTACTCTCTTTAAAAAGGACATCTATTCTTTTGAATGATGACGATGATGATGATGATGATAGCCATAGCTAATCTTAATTGAGCATTTACTTTGTGCCAAGGGCTATTCTTGGGATTTATAAGTATTTTATCTCATTCAATCTTCACAATGGTCCTATGAGCTATAATACCATTATTACTCTTGTTTCACAGATGAGGAAGTTAAAAACACAGAAGTGAAGTTTTCCCTAAAGTGACAGAGCTAGTAACTGGTAGAGCCAAGACTGGCACCCAAGGTGACTTACAGACTTCTCTAGCTTAGGGTACACCTTAGAAGTTAACACTGTCTTCTTCCGCTCTCCCCACCCCCTCCCCCACCTCAAGTTCACTGACAGGGTCAGACCAATTTTCTGTTTCTGCTCTCTTTGCGTTTAAGATGTAATTACATATACTAAACCGCTTCACTTATCTGTTTTGTGGATTAGTGTTGAATACTTTAAATTATAAGTTGGCTTCCCTCTGTTACCCAGGATCCATCTGTTTTTCTCCCCTCACTTTTTGCCCCAGTCAGCAGTAACTGCAGGGCATAAAAACATTTTTATGTTAATCAAAGCCAATTAAAATGAAGAAAGCACATTTGTCATTCTTGTCACCCAATGTGTTGTAAAATGAAACATTAGTTTGGATTATAAAAGCAGTGGTTATGAACGTGGGCTCTGAATCTGTTGTTTTGAAATTATGGTTCTACTGTCTATGTGACTTTGAGTAAGTTATATTCTAAGTCTCAGTTTCCTCCTCTGTAAAATAGGATAACAATTATACCTATCACAGAATTATTGGATAAAAGAGAACATATTCAAGCCCTTAGCATATGTTATATATTTAGATGCCTTTGGATGCATCTAAATAGTAATAGAAAACCTCACTTCAACTTGGCCTAAGGCAATAAATAAAGGAACTAAATGTATTATCTAACATGGACAGGAAGCCCAGAAGTAGGGCAGGTTTCAAGGCTGGCTGCATCCATGGATCAAGAACGTCATTATCTCCTGGCTCAAAGTCTTTCCATCCCTCCACTCATCCATCCTCTAGGTACTTTGTTCTTGGACCAGCTCCCATCAGGGTGCAATGTGGCTACAGAATTCCAGACATCAAACACAGACAAAACTACATTCAGAAACTGAAAAAGACCATCTTTTCTAGTGTCTCTTTAGTAGTAAAGAATCTTTTCCCAGAAGCCCTCCAACAGACCTCTCTTTTACCTCCCAATGGCCAGAATTCTCCCATTAAAACCAATTAAAAAAAAATAACAACAAAAAATGACAGGCAAAAGCGATCAGGATTTACACTGAGTTAGGATAAAATCACTCTTCCCATAATAACGTGGGAGATGAGGAGACAGTGAACGAGATTAAGGAAGGAGGAAGGAAATAGATGTTGGGTAGGTCACCAGCAGCATCTTCTACAAAGTGTAAGTATAGTTCAAGTAGAGAAATGTAAACTTATTATGCTGCTGTTCCTCTTTGATTAACCCCCACCCCAAATTGAGAACTTAATGGGTTTCCCATTAATATTCCTATATAATCGCCATTCTTCAGAGTAACAATTTTCATCTGGTCATGGGTAAAAGAGTGATGCCCACGTTCTTTGCTTTTAGATTTTGTTCTTTAAAAGTCCTGAATCTGACAGTATAGTATATTATGCTTTTTTGATAAATCACCTCGCCTCTGTGGATCTGAGTTTCCTCATTCGTAAAATAAATAGGTGGAATTAAATTAACTCTAATTCCTTTCCAATTATGTTCTAATGTGCCTACCACTTATCAAGTATTCTGTGATTAAATGTCTATTGAATAAATGGAGTTCATTTATAACTGTGATTGGTGTAGTGGTGTTACATGAGGTAGAACTTCCCGATGGGTGGGTCATGCCACTCGAGATAGGTTACAGATGTTCCATGCTATTGATCCCCTCAGTTCTCAGGGGACTAAGCAAGGCCTGTACAGACACGATCATTTTCTATGTGCCATATCTTGGAAAATCTTGGAGGTACTGAATAAGGAATAATATTGAACAATTATAGGCAAAAATGAAAATGGTGGCTTGCTTCAGAGCCCTAAATCCTAATAATGAAATTTTCGGTTTTTTTCCCTCCCTCTAGATTTTCACTTCTAAATCCAAATTTTGAGATCTTTGCTTCGCCATGAAGATTAATGACATGTGGCATGTTTTTTTTTTTTTTCTCATGAGCCACAAAACAATATGGGTTGAGTGGTTCTGACCTCTTGTTGACTATAGCACAGTGAAAACAAATAATAATAACAAGCCAGCATTTACAGCGTACTTAACAAGTGCCTGGCATTATTTTAGGTGTGATACATATACAGTAAAACCGTATGATGAAGTGCCCCCCAATAAACTGAACTTGGATAGAACTTCATTGGCTCCTGACCTCTACCCTGTCCCCTTTCTCAAAAAGAGCAGAATAAAGTTCTTGGGGGGACGGGATAAGGTGTGGAACTGGCTAAAAGAGCAGGTAAGTTCTCGGGAAACAGGAGGAGAAAGTTGGGTCCCTGTGTTCTCAGTAATGTCCTGGCCTTATTTGCCCTGATTAGGTTGACAAAAGAATCACCAATAAACTAGGAGATTCCCTGATTTTGGAAGTGCCAGTCAGCCCCAGGATTTGGAATTATCCTCAACAATATTAAACCAGCACCAAATAGCACCAAACCAGAGCCAATCCCAGAATGTATTTAGATGGTGTAACTGATCACCAGGTCCAGAACAATAAGGCGCCCACAACTTATATGATTGGAGTTTTTAGACATTTAACTCTTTGTAAATTAAAAGTGTTTTATTTAATTCTTGAAACAATCCTATAAGGTAAATCTATGATTATTCCCACTTCACAGATGAGGAAACTGAGGAACAGCAAGGTTAAATGACTTCACCAAGCCCACAGGACTAGTAGGAGCTCCAGTTCAGGCTCTTAACTTCTACTCTGTATTGTTTCTTGTACACACTAGGCTTGCAGGTAGGACATGTCTCTTAGTTCTACCCCTGCAAGGTCACATCACCACTGGAAGACACACAGGGCAAATGTGCAGGAGGCCAAACTGCTACCCAGAATTTGCCACGCTTATGGCTTCTACTGTGTCCCTTTAAAATGCACTAGGCTAGTCCAGCTCCACAAGCTGAACTCACTGCATTATTTTCGTTAAATCGGGGCTCTTCTCCATGTCTCAATGTTCCCCATTTAAAAATAAGGAAAATCAGATGGACCTTTCTCTATCACCCCAGTTCAAATGCGTGATGACCCTGGAGTCCTCTAGGTCTGTGCTCACCAGCAGAAGAGCCACTAGCCACCTATAGCTATTGAGCACTTGACATGTGGCCAGTATGAATTGAGATGTGCTGTAAGCATGAAGGCGATACTAGATTTTGGAAATGTAGTACAAGAAAAAGAATGTGAAATATTTCATTAATAGATTTTATACAAATTACAGTTGAAATATTTTGAATATATTAGGGTAAGTAAAATATGCTATTAAAATTAATATGTTATTAGATGAAGTACTTTTCCATTGGGCAGTACTGCTTGGGGGTGATAACCCTGACTGAAAATCTATTTCTCTTTTCCTTTCCTCTGTTACCAGGGCAACAGGGAGGAAGCTGACAACCCAAATACAGGCATCGGTGCCTTCCGATTCATGCTGGAATCCAACAAGGGCAAGTCAATGCTGGAGTTCCAGGTACGATTCCTCCTACTTCCCTGGCTCTAGTAACATGAGTCAGCGTGTGTGAGTGTGTGCGCGCACGCGTGCGTGTGCCTCCTACTCATCCCTAACACACTGATACTCAATTGGAAAGGAAGGGAGAGAAGGCTGTTAGAATATTTTTCAAAATATAAATACCTTCCCTCCCCCAAGGGCATATACGACTTGGTATAAGAGATGCCTCCACAAATACATTTCTTCGTAAAATGTAATTCCCATGCGACCCCCCGGCCCCGACCCCCGTATGAAATCACGGACCTGGCACTCCATGTTTTCTTCCTCTAGGAGTTAATGACAGTTTTTCAACTGCTGCACTGGAATGGCAGCCTTAAGGCCATGAGGGAAAGACAGTGCTCTCGGCAGGTAAGAGATAACTGTGGGTGAGAGGAGTTTGGCAGAAGACTATTTTGACATGGCTGTTGTGTCCGAAGTAAGCGGCCCGTGGATACCAGCTGATGAATAGTGACAGCCTCGCTTAAAGTGCCCTCTTCACTCCTATTATCTTTCCTGTTTAAACCTCAGCTGTGCTTTTTGGCTTGGCTTCCCCAACCAGGAGGGTTCCCTTAAGAATCTTCTTAGAGACTTCAGTGCTGACTGCAGTTAGGACCCCAAGGCTAAGAGTTCCTAGTCCCAGTTAGGTCGCTGTGCTATGAAACATCACCTTGTCCCTGACCTTCACATTCCTCTCCTCCTCTAGGAAGTGTTGGCTCATTATTCCCACCGGGCCCTGGATGACGATATCCGCCACCAAATGGCGTTGGACTGGGTGAGCCGGGAGCAGAGTGTGCCGGGGGCGCTGTCCAGAGAGCTGGCCTCCACTGAGCGGGAGCTGGACGAGGCCCGGCTGGCAGGCAAGGAGCTGCGCTTCCACAAGGAGAAGAAGGACATCCTCATGCTGGCTGCCGGGCAGCTGGGCAACATGCATTCTTCCAACTGCTAGGCGTCCACCACCCACATACTCCTTCCCCATCCTCTCTAGGCCTCTTTTTATATGTTCTTTCTAAGACTTAGTGTGATTCTGTACATACTTTCTCAATTTTATACTTTAAAATATAGATATATATATATATATATGTATATGTATAAATTCTATACCTGGATTCTTATTTGCTGAGAGATCCCTTTTCTTACTTCTCGTTTTCGGATGTGGTTTCATTGGAAACATCTCCACTCCACTTTACCGGAAGAGCAGGCTGTCCTGGGAGCTGTTGGCTCTTACACTCCCAGTGACTCTGCGTAGTCATTTCAGTAACACAAGACGATTGACTAAGGGTTTATGTCTCCTTTTAAAATAACAGGGAGCAATAAATTAAATAATAATAGTAATAATGGGGAGCTTGAATAAAGACTGTGCGCCCCCACCCACTTCCTGCTTTCTCTCAGACTCATCAAATTGGTTATGCGTATGAAGCCTTCAGCTTTGGTTTATCTTCAGCTGGGCTCACTTGGTACCAAGTTGTTCCCCAGGAACAATATTTCCTAACCTAAGCCACCCCACCCCACCCTCCCTTATTCCTCCTCCAACTCCAACTGGTACTTTGTTTTGAGTCTTCCTGACTTTTTATTCGGAAGGAAGTAGAGATCTGCTGTCTCCCTGTTAAATCATTCCTGAGAGAGTGCCCAGGAACAAGAGGAGTGATAAACACAAGCCACAGGGTTTATCACCGAAGTTGCTTTCAGGGCATAGATGCCACATCCAGATTTCCAGATGTGCTCGCCACTACAGAAGGGGTCAGGGTCGAAGCTGTTTATCTTTCCATATTCCCTTTTCACCCCGCCTCCCTTGCTCACTCAGCTTAGTTAAGCCTTGTATTCAGACCTTCCTATCTGCAGAGATTGATAGAAGGTAAAATATATCTCCTTCCTCTCTCTCCTTCCATTATTTTGCTCTTTGGAAAAATTATCTGTCCTGTTTGGTGAGGGCCGCGTTCCTCTCACTGCCATGAAGTTGCTGCTGTCTATTACCTGAGATGTACATACCTTAGATTCACATTTGTTTTCTCTGTTTTCCTTCCTCTTCCTCCACATTGATTATTAGAGCAAGACTAGATCAAGAAAATTAGATGAGACTTTGGCATTATGGTCTTTCCTAATTGGAACCTTGGGAGACCTGTAGGTGGGGAAAGAGAATCAATGATCAGCTATTTGTGTGTTTAATACTGTTCTCTTTTTGCACCTCTCTCCTGGGTGGAACCAGAGAGAAATGATCTGGAGTACAGCTAAAGCTTTCACCTTTGGGAAAAAATTTTGTAGGTCTCTCTGAGATATATTTCTTCCTTGTTTCTCTAGTCTCCTTTATACTATATTATAGCTCAGCACACTTTCTAAACTGAGACTGGGAAGTTTAATATTCCTATAGTTAGTCTTTCCATTTAATGATGATACAATTTGCTTTCAGAAATAGGTTAGAAAACAGGCCACAGTTTGCTTTTGGATCAGATAGGGACAAGATCAAAGTCAGCTGACCTGCTTTTGAAATCAGTATGGGATCAGAGGTAAGGAATCTAACAATTGTATTAGTGCTTGAAAGGCACTTCCTTGAATTCTCCAAACCCTTTTTTAATATTACATGAAGTATGTATAGGGTTAGAGCAGAGGTTCCTACATTAAACAACAGTGTGTCTATTCAGTTTATATTGGTATTTATAATCCAGAAATCATAAACCCTCATTTCTCTGGGAAGCATTAAGGGGTGAGTTGTGGGGAGAATTTGTCCTTGCAACTCCTGGATTTACTGTTTTTCTCAAATACCAACTACAAAGATCCCAAAGAACTTGAGAAAAATTGTTCCCTATCTGTAAACTTTTGGTGTTAAAGATTTCACTTATCTTTTTAGTACTTTCTATGTATTTTATAAGTATAATTTTATACAATTAAAAATAGATTTTTGTTTAGTGAGCCAGATTGACTCTTTCTTGAGACCTATGTATCAGAGAAGCTTGACAATGACCCTTTCTTTTACACATATACTAAAAGAAGAATTTTTATTAATTTTTTTGGGTGGTAGAAATAAGATTATACTGCTGGGGGAGGGCATTGTGTCTCCCTTTCTCGGGACATTTGAGGAGCCTGGATTTTGTCTTTAGTCCTTTCTGCTCAAGCTCTACCCATTTCCATGGGCAATCTCACCCATTCTGGTGGTCTAAACTCTTATCATACACATGAGTCTCAAATCTCTTTCTTCTACCCCAACCTATGTTGAGCCTTTATATTTCCACATATTGAACATCCCCACCTGAATGTAACAGCTCTTTGATGTCCACCTGTCACATGTCCAAAATAAAACCTGTTTCTCCATGTGCTTCTCTTTGAATCCCCAAATCTGTTACTGGAATTGTTATCTACCCAGTTATCTAAGCTAGAACCTCAGATCCATCCTCACGTCTTCCCTACCATCGTCTCATTAGTCACTTACTGTCGAGTTTACCTCCTATATAAGCATCCCAATAGTTCAGTCATTTATCATCTCTGGGCTGGACCACTGCACTAGCTTCCTAATTGGTCTCTGCCTTCATTTTTAACATCCTCCACCTTATTGTCAGATTTCTAAAATATTTGTGACTGTACCACCCCCTTACATACATCATCACTTAGCTATCCTCGCCTTTACCAGCACTTCCCAAAGTTCTATATGTGAGCCCTTTGGTATTACCTGTGATGATCTGGGGTGATGGATGGACAAACGTTTTTTATTTTTACTAGTTATGCTTTTATAGGAATTTATAGTGGAAAACATAGATTTTTCCACTTATGGCAGTGCCATTTAAATTTAGTGTAAATCTGTTTTAAAAGTCAGTTTATTTAAGTACAAATATGAATAAAAAAATAGTATGGGGGCTAACTGCAAATGTCAAAAATCATGAATACTCAAATACTTGAAGTAGTAAAATTTCTTGCCTACAGGATAAGTTCTAAAATCTGTAGCCTAGCATGCAATTTGGCCCTAAACTGTATTTCCAGCTTTATTTTCTAGTCACACAGCATCAGGCATACAGAATTCCTTGCTATTCTGATCTGCATTCATTCAATAAGTATTTAACAAATGGCTACTTTGAGCCAGGTACTGTTCTAAATTTGGGGGATATATTTGTAAATATGAGTCTCTGACATACGGATTACATTCTGATTGGAAAAACAGGCAGTAAACAAGTTAGAAAATAAGGTAATTAAAGATTTAGATTTAAGTTCTGTGAAGAAATAAACAAAGTGAAGGATAGGATGGAGAAGACCTTTTTGGGTGACCATTGTATTTTAGGGAGACAGAAGAGGTGGGTTTGAACTAGCCATGCATATTGCTGGAGGAAGAACATGAGAAACAGGAAGTTGCAAAAGTCTGAGATGGGAAACAGTACAACAGAGCTGAGGGAAAGAGTAGGGAGAGCTTAATATGTAAGAGGGAAGAATGGTGGTGGAAAAAGTTGGCGACAGTTTTAATTTTATTCGAAGTGCAAAAATAATTCAAGGAAGGGTTTTTAGTAGGATGTGATCAACTTATTTTTAAGAAGATCACACTACCTACTGTGGAGAATGGATTAGTTGTCTCCTAGTCTCAGTACAATTGCTTTACCTGGAAAACTACTCAGCACTTAAGGCCCAGTTCAAACTGAAGGCCTCCCTTGCGTGGACTCGCCTTACACCCTCTTGTTGGGCACTTTCTTTGTACTGCCATGATGCTCTGTAATAGCAATGATCACACATGTAATTATAAAGTGATTGTTGACAATGCAATAATTTCTCCTTGTATTGCCAACACCTCCTCTGAGACAGTCATTCATAACTATTTGATTAAAAAATTAATAAGTGAATCCACAATCTACTATTGTTAAAGGCCTATATTGGGCTTCCAGAATCTGGGGGTAATATGGATTTTGCCTCAATCCTAGGTTTTTAAATGTGAAATACTTGCACCATCTTCAAAGAAGCTAAGGCCCCATTTTATTTGAAGGGATGACTTTTTTTAAATTCTCAGAGGTGGTGGAAAGAGTTTGGGAGTTTACCTTTTTAAAAACAAGTTGGTTATCTGTCCCACAAATCATTATTTCATGACAACCTGGTCTGTTATTTTCTTTAAGAGAAATTTGGTACCTCCCTATGTTCCAGAAGCAGCTTTTTGGGCCAGCATTGCTGAACTATTTTTTTAAAATGCTCGCATCACAGATCCAGCTTCCTCAATGGACAGGGTACAGGCCTGAAATTCTGAGAAAAAAACTTTCATTTCTTAGAATGGGGGTGAAAACAGATGGAAGGCAGGCCTGTACAAAAGAGAGTAAGCTGGGCTTCACTATCAGTATTTCTTGTAGGATGCTCTAGATCGGGGCGCCCAATCCCTGGGGAACAGGTCAGCTGCCTGTTAAATAAGGGACCACACAATAGGTGAGCAGCAGGCTAGCAAGCAAAGCTTCATATTTGCAGCCATTGCCCAGCACTAGCATCACTACCTCAGCTCCACCTCGGATCATCAAGCATTAGCTTCTCATAGGAGCACAGGTCCCTGGTGCCAAAAAGGTTGGGGACCGCTACTCTAGACAAAAAAAAAAAAAAAAAGCCACCAATCGCAATTACCCCAACTCCGTCTTTCACAGCGGGGATGCTTTCAGCTCAAAACCTAATCAAGATGGCTACAAGAACACTTCCGGCCATTCCTGGGCTAGGCCCGCCTCCTTTGCGTCTTTTTTCCGCGCCGGGGGCGGGACTTAAAGTAAGCTCTTGATTGGTCGACTTGACTGGCGACCTTTCCTCTGCGACACGTTCCTGCGGCGCTTAGTTCTGAGCGGCACAGCCTAGAGTTAGAACGAAGGCAAGATGGCGGACGTGCTGGATCTTCATGAGGCTGGGGGCGAGGACTTCGCCATGGATGAGGATGGGGACGGTGAGGACACTGGAGGCGGCTGCGGGAAGCGGGGAAGGTGCGAGAGAAGGGCTTCGGAGGGAAACAATTTCTCTTCTACCCGGCAGGGAGGGTGGGAGCGGGGAACCGGGTTTCGGTTGGACTGGAGACTCCGCCCCCTTCGGGAGGCATGGGGGCGGGATCCGGAAGGGACCCGGGCTGCAGATGTTGGGGTCCGCCTTCAGATAAGGTCTTGGCAAAGTCTGTTGTTGTAAATGTCATCTTTTAACTTACACTTTGACTTATGGGGCTCCAGAAAGCATCCACAAACTGAAAGAAAAAGCGAAGAAACGAAAGGGCCGCGGCTTCGGCTCCGGTGAGTGTTTATGGGGAAAATGGGGTTTAGAGTGGCTAGAGCTACGGGCTTTGGAGTCGTCATTCAGATTCACGGGGAACAGTGAGAGAAGGGGGTTTTCCGGTGATCTCGTGTATGTTTCCTATAGAAGAGGGGTCTCGAGCGCGGATGCGTGAGGATTATGACAGCGTGGAACAGGATGGTGATGAACCTGGACCACAACGCTGTAAGTAAACTGGAGTCTGTAGTTATCTGTGTCTGTAGAGAATTAGGGACCAATAAACTAAAATCCAATAGGAAAGGGGTCAGAAAAAGCTTAACCGGTCTCGAGTCTGCACTGTACTCCTGTGATCTTGCTTGAAGTTGTTCTCCCTGTGCTCAGACAACCTCCCTTCCTTCCCCAACAGCTGTTGAAGGCTGGATTCTTTTTGTCACTGGAGTCCATGAGGAAGCCACTGAAGAAGACATCCATGACAAATTTGCAGAGTATGGGGAAATAAAAAACATCCACCTCAACCTGGACAGGCGTACGGGATACCTGAAGGTACCCTAAGTTATACCCCATTGCCTCTCTTCCCCCATTACCCTTAGCATTGGTAGATCTCTTGTATTTGCCGTGGTTAGCCAAGAGCAAAGTTGAAGTAAATTAACATTGGAAATTGATTTTGTTAGACACAGCAGAGACAGACAGAAATAGGCAAACGTAGTATTTACAGTAGGGATATATGATGTACATTCGTTGTTTAAAGTTTATAGATTTTCCTACTTGAATAGAAAATAGCTTGGTGGAATAGGAGGGTTTTGATATCTTTTTTCCCTTGCTTTAGGGGTACACACTAGTTGAGTATGAAACATACAAGGAGGCTCAAGCTGCTATGGAGGGACTCAATGGCCAAGATTTGATGGGACAGCCAATCAGCGTGGACTGGTGTTTTGTTCGGGGTCCACCCAAGGGCAAGAGGAGGTAAAGTGGAGAGGGCAAACACTTTCTTGGTGAAGGTACTATGAGTGAAACAGAAAAAGGACATTGTATTATGTCCCTCTGATGGACACCCCCCTCTCTTTCTTTTTCCCTAGAGGTGGCCGAAGACGCAGCAGGAGTCCAGACCGGAGGCGTCGCTGACAGGCCCTCCCTTGTTCAGGCGTTCTCTCCATCGATTCCATTCTATGGATGGGGGTTAGAACAAAAGCAAGATGCAAGCCTTGGATGGAATTCACTGTTTATATTTAATACCTTATCCTATTGGTTAGTGTTCCTTTTGCATTATGAATAAATGTCCCATTTTTGTTTTCTACATTTAAAGTTACTTTCCTGTTCTAACACTGCAAATTCTGAAGGCAGTGTGGGTCACCATGAAGCTGCTTCTCCCAGTGACTGAATTCTGTGTGCGTTTCTATGTTAGACATAGTCTCAAGTCTCAAAGGGTCAAAGTAGAGACATTGCTTAGTTTGTCCTTTCCTTGAAAGGTAAGAGAGCAGGGATAGAAGTGAGCTGTTCTCATGATATTAAAGAATAATTTTTCTGGTCCTGTATACTCTGTTCTGAGCAGATGGTTGCTCCAGGAACGTTTGTTTGACTTGACCTTGCTGCCACTTTTGTTTATACTTTGAGCTGTGTAAGGGTTTGACTCTCCTGTCGGGTAATTCTCCCAGACCTTCCTTTCCTGGAAGAGTCTATGCTAAGTGCTTGGTGCCCTCTTTGGCAGCCAAAGGTGATGCCTCATAAAAGGGAGGATCCAGAGGAGCACCAAAGAGACTAAAGAGGAGAAGGATGTGGCTGAGGCTGGGAGAGACTTCCGTTAGCATGACAAGAGAGAACCAGAGACCCAGCAGGTAATAAGGTCCGGCAGAGGACGAAAGTCAGCAAGACAAGCAAGAGCCAGTGTCAGGGCCTGCAGATAAACATGGGAGAGACTAAGGGGCAGCAGAGGGCAAATTCACTTGCAGGGGATGGGAATTTAGAAAATACACAGAAAATAACCACTCAGCTTCTCACCCAAGTAGTTTAAAGTCAATGGGTGGGCAGAGATAGCGATATGGAGTTCTCTCCACTATAAGGAAGAGAATGCTGTAGCCCTCTTCCCCTTTCCAGGTTGGGACTATATGCTCCCTCTCCCGCACGGGTTATGACAGACATGCTGGAGAAAAGGTTTGATTGAGATGCTACGTGATGTGAAGCTACTAAGTCTATGTTAATACTTGATGGTGTCCCAAGAGCAAAGAAGAAGACTAATTGCCTTTCTCTTTACTCCTTGCCCAGCTAACTCAAGTTAGAGGCTGGCGAGAATTGAAGGCATTCAGTAAAATTAATGTGCAGCATTAAGTACTAGAAATACAGTTAAGATCTCATTTTGAATTTGATAGCTATCAGATAAATAAATGAGGGTAGAGGCAATAGTTATAGGGTACAGATTAGGACCTGAAGATTGGAGTCTCACTATGGTTCCCTTCTTTGGGTACTAGACACTGAGGACAACGCAGCTATAGCAGGTGGTCATGGCAGCGGCAGCAGAAGGTGAAGTTATATGTGGTCTCTTGGCCAATGAGCCTTCGGTGATATTGATTGGGCCAGCATGGCGAACCGTTTGGAACAGAAACACCTGGAGTGGGGTTGAGTACTACTAAAATTGGTCCCCCTCCTCCTCCCTAGCCTACTCATGTCACACTGTCTGTTCCCAATTCATCCTTGAGTCTATGTAGAGCAGTGAAGTGCTGAGTCACGGTTCATCCATATTTAAAAGGTTAGAAATATATTTTGGAAATATCCATATTCTCCCTTAGGCTATGGAGCTAACTATTAAATTTGTTAAATTCTGGGATTTAAAGAATCCTGCCTTCTCAAATACTATAAACATTGCATTTATAAAAGAATGTCTTTACCACCTCGACAACATTTTTAGCTGAAGTGATTTTCCTGATGTGTCTGATTAATTCTGTGGAAAAAATAAATCTTCGATAAAATGGATGCTGCTAAAATTTCAAGCCACTTCGCAGCCACTCTGTGAAGTGACCTTTGGTAATAGTCTTATGTACAACAGCTATCATGGTGAAACAATGTTAAATAATAAAATTTAACATTTTCCAAATGGTGTTGGCTGGCCCTCCCCCTTTTTGGTAAATTGCTGGGATTTTGGTTTGAATCAGTAAAGAGTATTTTTCAGTTTTGAGCTTCAGACTTAGTACCCTGGTTCAGGTAGCCAATCATAGCTAGTTCATGGTAGAGCCTAGACTCAGAAAAACAAAAGTAAAACAAGCAAATAATGCAGTAGAAACAGGCTTGTAACTCCCAGTCCACACCTAAAATTTACTTCATGTAAACAGACCCAAATACTTCCTTTTGCAATGAGGCAACAAGCTGCTTTGTAAAGCTTGGGATAGCAGAGGTCCTGTTTGCAACATGTGGTTAGAAGATACATATTCAGACTGACTTTTGGTAGTTAAATTTCTAGTATGTGAGGGTTTACAGATAAAATCTTAAATCTGACTATAATGCATTATCATTTGAGAGACTGAAATTTTAGCCACTTCCAAACCTAGTCCTCATCTCAAAGATGCTGTTCTTCCCTCCCCACCCCTCGTGGTAGTAGTGGTTTTTGTTGTGAAGGAATTGCCTCATATTGAGATTTTTTCTAGATTCTAGTTCATTTTCATATTGAGACTTGATCAACTGGTACTCAGACCACAGGCAGGAAAGCTGCAGCGTACAGTGGCCATTAGTTTCAGGAACATGACGTGTGACGTCCCCGGGCAGCCATTTAACAGTGATATCCAAAGTGGGGTCCAGGGGCATAACCACAAAAACGACCAGTGAATCGGCAGCTGCTATATGGACAGATAGTCGCGAGACTGGAGAGGGGCGGGTCTGGCTGGGTTGCGGCGTTGTCACTGACCACGTACAGCCAGCTTTTCTCCAGCCAAGGAAACAAACAGGACAATGGTCACTCCCAATCGGACCTTCGCTGCAGCTGAGAGGGTGGACAGCTCTGAACTCCCTACCTGCACTCCCGATCCCGTCCAGGCCTCCTCCCTCGCTGCCGACTGTCCCCAAGGGGTGCCATTGCCTGCAAACACGGCGACCTGAAAGGTTAGGGTGTGAGTAAAGAGGTTAGCTAGCTACGATCACTGAATCTTCACTCTCCTTTTTAGTATCCGTAGCTGGTTATTGCGAAATTCTTCCTAAAGCCTGTCTATATTCTGGAGGTCACCTGTCCAACTGTCAGGGCCCTGCAGGGAACAGGTGGTGGCTTCTACTTCCATAGCCTTCTTTAGCCCCTAGAGCCCGGTACTGGATCGCGCGCGCGCGTGTTTGGGGGTGTCCTGCTCGACGCCCCCGGGAGTGGGGTCGGGGAGCCTCATCTCAGCAGCCTCCGCGAGATCTCCGCGGCGCCTCCTCGCCCCGCCCCTCGTCTGCAAGCCCCGCCCCTGGCCCGGAATATTTAAAGGGGACCGTGCCCGGAGGCGTGCTCAGGAAATAGCGACGCCCCGCCCCGCCCCGCGACCGGACGACGCTCTGCCCGAGACCAGCACGGAAACACACAGGCCCAGTGAGCAGCGCTCCTCGTTCCGAAATTCCGCTTCCTGGGGGCGGCCTTGTGTTAATCCCGAACATGTTTGTCCCTTGCGAGGCGCCGTGGGGCGTCCGGGAGGCGTGACCGGGGGCGGGAAGAGGGGCGGGCGCGGCGCTGCGGAGCCGGGGCGGCCGCCGTCATGGACGCCTGGGTCCGCTTCAGCGCCCAGAGCCAGGCCCGCGAGCGGCTGTGCAGGTGCGGCCCTTGGGCGTGGGGGGAGGGCGGGCACGGGCCGACCCTCGAGGGGCGAGGTCAGGTCGCACTGCGGGGTCAGCAAGGGTCAGCTCGGGCTACGGGGGCCCGCACGGACCGCGGGGCGCTGATGTGAGCCGGCCGTGAGATGCGTTTCTGCTCGCCGAAAACATGGGGAAACTGAGGCACGAGTGGGCCAGCGGGAGGCCGCTCAGGGTTGCTGTGCCCACAGACGACCACCCTTCCCTCGCGGGGCGGTGGCGGGATGACGAGCGTCCCCCGGGGGGCAGCGACCCGGACTCTGTCCCCAGGGCTGAGGAGTCGCTCCAAGTTTCCGTGTCCCCTCACCCCGCCGTCACCCTCGGCCCTGTGTTCTGGTCTCAGTTCAGCTCGATGGCCTTGAAATGTCTTAGTTCACGTCTCCCGTCTCCTGAAGAATTATCTACTCTCCAACTGTCCCCGCCCCCTCACAGATCACAGACACGCTCTCGCGGACCCCGTGCCGCCTTCACTGTCCCATCATTGTCAAATCTCTTACTTTCTCAACCCTACGTAGTGCTCCCCGCCCCCTGCCAGGCGTCTTTTTATCCTTACGCCTTTCTCTTCCTCTGGGCCGGAGGAGAGACGGTGAGTTACAGACGTGAAGAGGAGGAAAGGGCATGGTCTCAACCTGGGAAAAGGGGAAGTCCACACCTGCCTTTTGGAGGACATTTGGGGCAGGAGAAGGTTAGGGCCGTGTCCCCCTTACCTTGCCCATCCTCCCCTCCAGGGCCGCCCAGTATGCCTGCTCCCTTCTGGGCCATGCGCTGCAGAAACATGGGGCCAGTCCTGAGCTGCAGAGACAGATCCGACAACTGGAGGGTCATCTGAGCCTAGGAAGAAAGCGTAAGTCACCGTGCCTTGCCTTTTCTTACCCCGACGCTCCCTCCATCCCCGGCCGTTTAACCCCCCCCACCTCACCCCCAGTCCCTCCTTCCTTCCTGTTTTTGACCTTCTCTGCCAAGCTCCCCTCGTTGGGCTCTGCACTTACTCTCTGCGTGCCTCCTGATTGAGATAAGAGAACAGGAGCAAGGGAGTATGAAGGATTGGAGAGAATGGGGCAAGTTTGAGAAAACTGAACTGGGACTCAAATTAATTAAAATTTGAAGTGAAAAAGAATGAACTGTTTTTGCTCTTTTTAAACATTTTTTGTTATTACTGTTTCTGTCACTTGCTCAACTTTCACCCTTCTGCTTTTTCTCTTTCTCTGCATCTTGCTCTCTTGTGTGCCCTCTACTTCCAAATCCTTGCTTTTTCATGCTGATCCCCACAAGTTCTACGCCTGGGTAACTCAGCAGATGCTCTTGAGTCAGCCAAACGCGCTGTGCACCTGTCAGATGTTGTCCTAAGGTTCTGCATCACTGTTAGTCACCTCAATCGAGCTTTGTACTTCGCCTGTGACAATGTCCTGTGGGCTGGAAAGTCTGGACTAGCCCCCCGTGTGGATCAGGAGAAGTGGGCCCAGCGTTCATTCAGGTTTGATATCCTTTTACTCTGCAAGACCTTTTGTATTTTCCATATTGAATAGCTTGCCTTTTGTGAAAGATCTCTCATGGTCTTAATCACTTGCCTTCCAATCTTATTCCAATTTAAATCTCAAACTGTCAGAGAATAAGGAACGAGGGCAGATGGAAGAAAAATGCTCTTCCATAATGAATGACTAAGATTGGGCAAGAGAAGATATTGTTTCATTTCTGCTTCTATCTATCCCATAGAACCCTCACTGCCTGATCATGCAGTCATTCTAAAAATATTTAGTAGATGCTGACTGTTTGGCAAAGAGCCAAACAGATATGGTTCCTACTCATGAAGCTTCTAGTTTAGTGGTGGAGTCACATATTAAAATCTATAACCACTAAACCAAGTATTTCTGGAAAAGCACAGGGTGTGATGAGATATATAATGAGAAAAGCTAATTTAGATTGAAAGATCAGGGAAGGACTCTTTGAGAAAATGACACTTGTGTTCAGACCTGAAGTTTGAATAGAAGTTAGACAAAGCAAACAGTAGCAGAGAAGACCTTCCCAAACAGGAAATAGCATATTCTAAGGCCTTGAACCAAGTAAGGTTTGGGGGAATTAAAAAAAAAAAAAAAAAAAAAAAAAACAGAAGAAAAGTCAGTGTAATGGACAATATTGAGGAAAGGACATATGTTCAAACTGGAGAGGTAGACAGAGGCTGGATCATTCATGTAAAGCCTTTTAGGCAACGGTAAGATATTTTTTGTTTAGTTTTTAAACATTTTTATCCTAAGTACAATGGGTTCTGAGCAGGGATGTAATGTAATTCAAATTGTATTTAAAGAAGGTTTCTCTTGCTGAAGTGTGGAGAATAGATGGCAGTCAGGCAAAAGAGGAGATGCCCTAATATGGCCAAGAGATGATGTTAGCTTAGACTAAGGAGCTGGCTGGTGATGAAGGTGGAGAGATGTGGTTTAGGAATAAAATTGTCTGCATACATATTATTTGTATTTGTGGTTTTTTTTGTTTTGCTTTGATTCTCTTTGTTCTTTTAGATTATTTTAGCATCTTTCCATCTCCATTCATGCATTGCTCTTCTCTTCATCTTTCTCCGTGATTTACATAGCTTATGATATATAAGGGCTGGGGATGGAGGCCAGAGCAGTATGGAAATGTAACCACTTAGAAGAGTTTATATGCCATGTTTATTCACTTCATTCAGCAAATATTTATCAAGTTCTTACTATGTGCAGAGACTGGTCTGGACACAGGGACACTGTGGTAGAGATAAAGTACCTGTTCCTTTGGAACTTACATTGTAATGGGAGGAGACAGAGATAAAGAATAAATAAGAAAAATATCAGGTAGTGATAAGCACTAGATGGGAAATTAAAATAGGGTCATGTAAATGGCTTGCTACTTTAGAATGGGGGATCAGAGACGAAGATTTTGGAGGGAGACATTCCAGGTGGACGAACTTGGTAGTTTAAAGATCCTAAAACAGGAACAATCACTATATCAAAATATAGTGATAGAAGGTGGAGTTGGAGAGGCGGGGTCAGATGTTGAGTTCCATAAGCCTGTTTAAGGTCTCTAGATTTTATTCTAAATGTGACAGGAAGGAAACGGTGGAGAGTTTTAAGAAAGAGAGTAATTTGTGATTTATGTTTGTGCCAGCTACTACATAAAATTAGATTGTCGGGGGCAGGGAGCGAGAGTGGCCATGAAGGGTTCAGTTAAAAGACTAAAGTGGTAATTCAAGCAAGAGATGATGGCAGCTTAGACGGTGGTGGGGAGTATAACAGAGAGATGTCCTTGGATTTGGGATGCGTCTGGAGATAAGACAGTTATGTTGCGTGCAGACCACTGTTGTCAGAGTGGATTAAAAATTTTGTAAAAACATAGGCTGTTGTTAAGGAATTTATCATCTAACACACTGGCAAGCTGCTTAACAAAAGTTTTGGATTTAAATGACCTGTGAGGTGTCTGACTCTGAAACAACTGATGCTTGTTCTTTCAAAGTGAATTCGTATTACTGTGATTGAAGTTGAATGTGTGTATGCTAATGAGTTGTTGAGTGGAAAAGTGAAATTTTAGATCGATCTTGGAACATTAGATGATGCTTTTGAATTTTGAGCCAGGATCTTAAGGTACACATATTAGCAAACAGAAGGTGGAAGGACATTTCTAATAATGGGTATTAGCATTCACTTCTGGTGTTCTAATGGGTAATCCCTTTGCATTACAGGGAAAAAAGTGTTTTAGTATTTTGTCGGATATGCTAAGTGGGTACACGCACCCTTACTGACCCTCCTGTCCTCTGTATCTCAGGTATTACCTGTTTTCCCTCATCATGAATTTGAGCCGTGATGCTTACGAGATTCGCCTACTGATGGAACAAGAGTCTTCAGCTTGTAGCCGGCGACAGAAGGGTTCTGGAGGAGGAGTCCCAGGAGGAATTGAAACTGGGGGACCTGGGGGTTCAGGGACTCCAGCAGGAGGCCTGCCTCAGCTGGCTCTGAAGCTTCAGCTCCGAGTCCTGCTCCTGGCTCGGGTCCTTCGAGGCCACCCCCCTCTTCTGCTGGATGTGGTCAGAAACGCCTGTGATCTCTTCATTCCACTGGACAAACTAGGCCTCTGGCGCTGTGGCCCTGGGATCGTGGGACTTTGTGGCCTTGTATCCTCTATCCTGTCTATTCTCACCCTGATCTGCCCTTGGCTACGACTCAAGCCCTGATATTCTTGTACAGGATGAGGAGGGGGACCCGAATTGGTAAGATGGAACCTTAGATTGTCCCCAACAGACCAGTCTCGTTCTAACGACTCCTTGATTAAAGTGGAATCTAGAGATTTCGGAGTAGAAGGAGGAGCTTTAGAGAACATGACGTGAGGAAAGGTGACCACTATATCAGTGGGATGATTCTAATGTTCAGATCTACTGGAGCTTTTGTTCTTTGCCTCCTTCATTGCATTGTCTGTGTCTCTCTCGACTTTTACTTTATCTCTCATAGCTCTATTTAAGATCCTGCATCTTTTTTTTTTTTTTTTAATCTTCTCAGTCCCCTATCCTAGGAATTTAGTCAACAGCAGAGAATTACTTTTTTTGGCAGGGCAGGTGGAAGAGGTGATCTATAAAGTTCTGACTGCCTTCCTTTCCTTCACTAGGGTGGCTCGTGGGATTTTGTCTCCTTCAAACTCCAAGTCATAATTTCAAACACTTTATGTGGACTCTTCCCTCCTGCACCAGAAATAGTTTGAACCTCCTCTTTCTCCCTCATGGCTGCCTCACCAGCCTCCCTCATGACTCGGCCCTATTCACACTTGCAGATTTGTGCTTACACTCTGATTTCAGGGCTTCGTTCCCAGCCTGTTCATACCCCTTCTTTGCCTCTCCAGAATGATGCTGTGTCTAGCATCTTGCTGTAAATATTGTACAGTGATTCTGTGTAAATACCTGGGGTCCATTCCCACAGTGGAGAGCAAGCCTTCTAGGTCAGCAAATTAAAGATCAGTTTGCTTATTGATGTTTGGTCTGGTCCTGTGTGTTCTGGTCATTTGAGGCCCTTATTCCCGTCACTAGTTTGAGTTTTCCGTGGAATGAGCCACTGACATCATCACCCACAGACTTTTATTGAGCACCTGACCTCTGCAGAGCGTAACACTCGGTGGTAGAGATACAAAAAGCCCAGAAACTGCATGGTCCCAACCTCAGAAGGTTATAATCTAGTTGAGAAGATGGGGGTCTAATGGTAAAGTAATTATACTGGTTCCGCAAAGCACATCCCATACCGATTCAGTTTCTGGTGCCTCCAAAAACCAGTGCCACAAAGCAACACAGGCTAAGAGTCACCAATGACTAAGTGGAGTGGGGCTGTTAGGCTTAGTCTGTGGGCTGGCTGTGTCCTCATGTGTCAGCGCTGCCCTGGGTGGGGGGGCGGGGGTTGCAAATGACCCCACTGTTATCAGCTCTCTCATTTTCCATATCCCAGGTTGATATAAATAAGGTGAGGAAGAGAAAAGTATCTATTCCCCCACTCCTACTTTCTATTCCAAACCCAAAGAAAGCATTATTGCCTGGCGACAGCAAAGGACAGAAAGAAAGGAAGAGGAACGGCTGAAGTAGTCAACAGCTGTGTTCGTTTGGATATTGAGATGATGCCTGCAGGGGGCAGCACCAAGGTAGAGAACTCGGCTACGATCCCTCCGTCCTCCTTTCCTCAGTCTGGGGCTCCCCACAGTTCCCCACCATTACTCCTCCCATTCCTTCCAACTTTATTTTTAGCTGCCAGTGGGAGGGGGCAGGATGGGAGGGAAAGTAAAGAAAACAGAGAAGGAGAGGGACAGAGTCACAGAGACTTCTCACAGGGACAGGGAACCACCAGGCATGGAGCTCCCCCTCATCCCTCACCTGTGCTGGCCCCTGATGTTCCTGACAGGTGAGGGAGGTTAATTTCTTGGTTTCTGATGAATGCAAGATGTATAGATTGGCATTGAGACCTTGAAGGTTTAATTGGGAAATTTAGGGTTAAAGTTCTTTGGGAGTTGGGGCGAGAGGTTAACACTGATTCTACATGTGTGTGTGCGTGTGTGTGTGTGTGTGTGTGTGTGTGTGTGTGTGTGTGCGCGCACATGCGTGCATGTGTGTGTTTGCAATCTTATGCCCACACCGTGTGACTCTTCAGCATTGAGACTAACAGGGTCTCATGTACGATTTGTGTCCAATTATCTAAAACCTTTGTCCTAAGCCCTAGAGAAGGGAGGGGACCAAAAAGAAACGCGTGACCTTTCACGTAGCCAGTCTGATTCCTGTTACCCCCTCCCTTCTTCTCCCTACCCTTGGAGGCCTCTGGGGCCCGAGGCATAACTGTGTGGTCAGAACTCTGGGTTTAACCAATGAGCTACAGTTCCTGGCCACGCAGCCCTGCCAGCCTCCGGGATGCAGACAGGCTCACATACAAAACACCTTTCTGAACACGAGCACGGTTTGAGACGGAGCTGTATCTTTGGAGGTAGCTGTGGTGGGCCGGAGAGAGGGTTGCTTAAAGGGAAGGGGCAAGACACGGTCAGGGAAAGAACCAAGGGAGGGACCGGAGGTCTGGAATTTTCCTTGCCAGTGCCCTGTAATCTTCGTTTCCTAAAATACCAGCTCTGATTCTAAAAGGATCGGGGTTGGGAGGGAAGGACCAGCCAGGGCATGACCGGTGGGGTCTTCATTCAGAGTGAGGCAAGAGCTAAGGAAGAAATGCAGGTAGTTAGGGGGCCATGGAGAGTGTGGATGAGTTGGAAAGGAAGCTGGTTCCGGGAAACTGGAGTGAGTGAGGGACCTTTGGTGAGGATGGATGGCAAACCACGTGTGCGGGCGGGCAAATGGCCCCACCCAGTTAATTACCACTGAGTTTCCAGACCTGGAATCACCCAGAGACCTAGACATAGGATAATGAGAGTGAGCGTGTTAACAGTGACACGGGGAGTCAAGAGGAGATGGAGGAGGAGAGACCCGGGCATGCAGTTCTCTGTGCTCCTGGGTGTGGGTTGAATTTGGAAGGAGTGGTTGGTTGTTCTAGGGCCGCAGAAAGGCCCTCTCCCTCTTCTGACCCTCACAGCTTAAGGAGGAGGACGCGTAGGAGGGATGATGTGAAAAAGAGGACCCTGACGTTTCCAGACATGTCTGTAAATGAGATTTCAGGGATGGGAATGGAAATACAGCTGCGCACAAGCATGGCAGAGGGCCACAGGGTAGACAGGACCCAAACAGAAAGGAGATCGTCCTCGCTTGGAGCTCTGAGTGTGTGACATTGATGGAGGCCAGGACGCCTAGCGAGTAATAAGCAGGGAGACTGACTTAGATGAGAACATTCCCTTCACGGCTTCTCTCTGGCGGTGCCTCTGGGCATTCACCAGCCTCTGACTGCTTCCTGCTAACCCATGATCTTGACCCCCAGGTCTTTGCTCCCCCTTTAACCTGGACGTGCACCACCCACGCCTCTTCCCAGGGCCCCCCGAGGCTGAATTTGGATACAGTGTCTTACAGCATGTTGGGGGCGGACGGCGATGGTGAGGAGGAAGCCAGAGAGAGGGCCGCGGGGTTGGGGCTGTGACAGAGCCGTTAAAAGGGGAGGGGAGGGGAGGTGGATGGGAACGGAAACCAACCCGGTCTTTTAGACGTAGCTGCGGCTCTAGATTTGCCACCTCCCTGCACTTCCTCATAGGCCATGTTCACACGGTGTGTGTATTCGTGTCCTCCTCCCAGGATGCTGGTGGGTGCCCCCTGGGATGGGCCGTCGGGTGACAGAAGGGGAGATGTTTACCGCTGCCCTATAGGGGGCTCCCACAATGCCCCATGTGCTAAGGGCCACTTGGGTAAGAAGACGCCTCACGCTTGCACTCCGAACTCCTAACCTTGCTGTGCTGGTAGCTCTGACCCCTCGTGCCTCACTTGCTTTACCCCCACGTCCCACACACTCCCCGTCCTTGACTTGATCCAGATCTCATCCTCTTCCAAAACCACGCTGAACTCGAGCACCCCATCTGGGACCCCACAATCCCATTCTTTCCCACCCCCGCTCCAACCAGGTGACTATCCACTGGGAAATGCATCTCGTCCTGCGGTGAACATGCACTTGGGGATGTCTCTACTAGAGACAGATGGTGACGGGGGATTCATGGTGAGCGGCGGAAAGGGCGGTGGCAGGGTCTCTGAGGGCTCGTGGCAGAGAAAGAGCCCTGTGGTAAGCGAAACTGGTCTATGTGGAGGGGGCACGGAGTTAAAAACCCTAGAAAGCGAGAGGGGAATCTCGGGGAGGGACCCCAATGTCTCCTTTTACTGGGGCACGTTCTGCGGGCGTCCATCCAAGCCTGCGAGTAACCCGCTCCCCCATCCCCAGGCCTGTGCCCCGCTCTGGTCTCGCGCCTGTGGCTCCTCGGTCTTCAGTTCTGGGATTTGTGCCCGTGTAGATGCTTCCTTCCGGCCCCAGGGAAGCCTGGCACCCACTGCACAACGTGAGCCGGAGGAAGGAGCTGAGGACTCAGTCCTCAGAACGGGGTGCAGGGTGGGGGAAAATGGGGCAGCCATGCATGCTGCTTGACCGGGGTGCGGGGGGGTCCTGCATGGTTAGCCTCGTCGCTACTTAACGTACCTGCAGAAGCCTCATGGTTCCTAACAGATTAGAATTCGGACTCTGCCAGGGCATCGAGACTCCATGAATAGATCAAACGAACTTCAAACACTCAGCTCTGTCTATATCCCTCCACGTCCTTGGCCTTGGCATTGACCTTCCCATTCTCCAACGTGGCATCTGTCTTCATACCTCCATCTCCTTTTGCTTAAAGAGTTCTCCACCAAATGCCTTTCCTTACATTCTCCCCTCCACAAGCACCTTCATTCTCAGTATCTTCCCAGCAGCTGCCTGCTTTCATTCCCACCATCAGAACGGACTCTCTTTTGCTGTCTCCCAGCATGCAGTGGTGCTGTGTGTACCTAACACTTAATTCCTTCTTTGTTTTTTTTTTAGTAAACTGCATGAATGATCATCTCCTCTTTATTCGTTTCTACATTTACCCAGGGCCTGACATACCACCTTCCTTGCATGTCCGAAGTGCCTAATAGACGTTTAAGTCAAATGTGTTCTCCTGTGACCTCTTCCCTTATCGCCCCCATGCCCAAAATCCTTCTACCCCTCTGTTCTCCATCACCGCACCCCTCCTCCAAGGCTGCCCCACATACATGGACGTCGTCATTGTCTTGGATGGCTCCAACAGCATCTACCCCTGGGCTGAAGTTCAGACTTTCCTACGAAGACTGGTAGGGAGACTGTTTATTGACCCGGAGCAGATACAGGTAAGGGAAGGCAATCCAGGTGGGCTTGGAGGGGGAGAGGCAGGGAGAGAGGAGATAAATGTGGGTAGTGTCTTCAGCAGTAGCCAGGTGCCCATCTGCCATCTTTCACGTACTTTTTTCCCGCTCCCTGGCTCCCTACCCATACTCCACCTGACTGCACGCTTTGTGCTCAGGTGGGACTGGTGCAGTACGGCGAGAGCCCCGTGCACGAGTGGTCCTTGGGAGACTTCCGGACCAAGGAAGAAGTGGTGAGAGCAGCGAGGAACCTGAGTCGGCGGGAGGGACGAGAAACAAAGACTGCGCAAGCGATCATGGTGGCCTGGTGAGGCATCGGGGTGCGGGAGGCCGGAGACAGGAGGGCCTCGAGGGGCAGGGGAGGGTTGGAGTGCGGCGTGCACATCCCAAGATGCCGTGCGTGCTTATTTTTGCGTGCACACTAATGGAGGGTGGGAGAAGGCTAAGTTGTCATTTCACTCCCTCTGTCACGTTTCTGCACAGTATCTATCTATGTTCGTGTCTCTCCATGTTGCTGCTTTATTGAAGTCTGTAGACAGAACTCTCTCTCTCTCTTTTCCTTCACCCTCACTTTGATCTTGGCCCTCAAGCTCTTCACCTCTCCTGTCCTAGCCTACCTTCCGAACGTGATCCAAACTCGTTCTGGGAAGGCCCGCACGACCTAGCCGTTTTCCTTTATTTTGTGTTTCTTTGATCCTTGTCCTCCCACATGCAATATTTGCTGAATGAGTCTAGGGATGGGTGGGTACCGCTCTCTCTGTTCTACGGCATGCGTGCACTTGAGCTCTCACCGCAGGCCCCTCTCCACGCCAGGCACTGTAGGGGTGGCCCGGAAGGCGAGATGCCTGCCCTCGAGGAACTCCTGCCGGTGACCAGTCCTGTGTGTGCGTGTGTCTGCGTACACCCGATCACGCCTCACTGCTTTCGGTCTCTTCTCAGCACAGAAGGATTCAGCCAGGCCCACGGGGGCCGACCAGAGGCCGCCAGGCTCCTGGTGGTTGTCACAGACGGAGAATCACACGACAGAGAGGAGCTTCCCGCGGCACTAAAGGCCTGTGAGGCTGGGAGAGTGACACGCTATGGGATTGCGGTGAGACTCGACTCCGCCTCTGGAAGGCCGCAGGGACCTGGGGACGGTGACATGGAAGACTGGGAACTTGAGAAGCACGGGGTGGACGGGCCACTTCCCCGACTTCGGCCGCATTTCCCGTCCTTCACCTTCATCACCTGTGCTCTGTGCCAGCGCTGACATCTCTCTGTGCAGCTAACGGACCCCATCTCGGTGCCCTGACCCCAGGTCCTCGGTCACTACATCCGGCGGCAGCGAGACCCCAGCTCGTTCCTGCGGGAGATCAGAGCTATCGCCAGTGATCCAGACGAGCGGTTTTTCTTCAATGTCACAGACGAAGCTGCGCTGACTGACATCGTGGATGCTCTAGGAGACCGGATTTTTGGCCTCGAGGGTAATGATTCCCCCGGAGCGGCACAGGACAGGGGACAGGGGGTTCTGGAGCGCAGGCGGGGTTCTGGACTGAGTTCAGCAGGTCAAGGGAGGAACTGTCTTCTCTGATATTGCGTCCATATTTTCTCATGCTCAAGGGTCCCGTGGAGAAAACGAAAGCTCCTTCGGGCTGGAAATGTCTCAGATTGGTTTCTCTACGCATCGACTGAAGGTTAGACAGACTCCGACCCCTCTGTGACCCCTCTGCGACCCCTCTGCGACCCCCTCACCCTGCGGCTCCCTCCAGCTTCTGACTCCAACAACTTCAACCCCTGGGGCTCCCCTAGATCCCTCCTTCACTTGATGCCCACACCGACCCCCTCGTGACTTCCCGCTGACTCTAGTGACTCTCAGCGCTCCTCCCACTCCACAGAGCTTTTGCTCCTGATTCCTGCTGCCTTTTCAGTGACCCTGTCTGCTTCTGCCCTGCAGGATGGCATCCTCTTTGGGATGGTGGGGGCCTATGACTGGGGGGGCTCGGTACTATGGCTTGAGGAAGGTCATCGCCTTTTCCCCCCACGGACGGCCCTGGAAGATGAGTTCCCCCCTGTGCTGCAGAACCACGCAGCCTACCTGGGTGAGCCGCAGAGCTGCAGGGGACCGGGAGGTGGGGGACAGCCTCCCCGGCGGAGGGCACGGGGAGCTCCCTCCTAATTCCTGCAGCTTTTCTCTGCTCTCCTGCTTCCCTCCTTGCAACCTCCTCCCGTGCCTTTAGGGAACCCTCCCGCTCTGAAACCATCTTCTTCCCCTTTCGCCCCTGATTCCTGCTCACTTCTAGGTTACTCTGTCTCCTCCATGTTTCTGCGGGGTGGACGACGCCTCTTTCTCTCTGGGGCTCCTCGGTTTAGACATCGAGGAAAGGTTATCGCCTTCCAGCTTAAGAAAGACGGGGCTGTGAGGGTCGCCCAGAGCCTCCAGGGGGAGCAGGTAGGGCACCCAAGGTCAGGGGGGACCCTTGGATAGGAGGGAAATCCAGCCTGTGGGGGAAGAGAAAACAGGGGCACGAGAGGGGCCTGCGGAGTCTGGTTGGCCGAGTCTGTGGGGAGCGTGAGGGCCAGATCCACAGGCTGGTGACTGCCTCCCACTTGTCCACGATCACCTCCCCTTTCCTCTGGGGTCACCGCCCACCCACACTCCCCAGATTGGCTCATACTTTGGCAGTGAGCTCTGCCCGCTGGACACAGACCGGGATGGGACGACTGACGTCTTACTTGTGGCTGCCCCCATGTTCCTGGGACCCCAGAACAAGGAGACAGGACGTGTGTATGTGTACCTGGTGGGCCAGGTGAGACTTGCTGGGGTCCCCTCGTGTGTGGGGGCACAGGGAGAGAGGAAGGGACGCTGGAGGGCCGGCTGAGAGGCTGGGCCTGGCAGGACAGCGTCTCCTCTCTCCTCCTCGCCGCCAGCAGCCCTTGCTGACCTTCCAGGGGACACTGCAGCCTGAACCCGCCCAGGATGCTCGGTTTGGCTTTGCCATGGGCGCCCTTCCCGATCTGAACCAAGATGGCTTTGCCGACGTGGCTGTGGGGGCGCCTCTGGAGGATGGGCACCGTGGAGCGCTGTACCTGTACCATGGGACCCAGAGTGGAGTCCGGCCTCGTCCGGCCCAGGTCAGCGCCTGGATGAAGCAGGGGCGTGGTGGGAGGAAGGGGAGGGACCCAAACTGAACGAATGCCTTTTAATCGGTACAGCGGTCCCCCCTTATCTGCGGGGGGGTGGGGGGGTACATTTCAAGACCCCCAGGGGATGCCTGAAACCGCAGAGTACCAAACCCTATGTGTACGATGGCACGTTTTTTCAGATACATGCATACCCACGAAAAAGTGTATTTTTACAAATTAGGCGCAGTAAGAGATGAACAGTTACGAACAACAGAATAACTACAACACTGTGCTGTAGTGACAGTTATGTGACTGTGGCGTTATTAAGTAAAATAAGGGTGACTTGAGCACAGGCACCGCAATTCCACGCCAGCTGACCTGATAACCCAGACGGCTACTAAGTGACGAGAGGCGGGAACCATGTCCAGTGTGGCTACGCTGGACAGAGGGACGATTCCTGTCCCAGGCAGGACAGCAGGGGATGACATGAGATTTCATCCCCCTGCTCAGAGCAGTGCGCAGCTTAATACCTAGGAATTGTTCATTTCTGAAATTTGTCATTAAATAAATATTTTTGAGCTGCGTGGGTCAGTTGATCAGGGGGTACCGCAGAAAGTGAAACCGCGGATAAGGCAGGACGGCTGTAGTCGAAAAGGCGGTGGCAGTGGTGGTGGTTTGGGGTCCAGGCTGCTGTGCTGGGGTCTCCACAGCACACACAGGCTCGCTCCTCTTCTTCCTCCCCACGCCGATGGGCGCGTGAGAAGGAGCAGGGGGTGGCCTGGGGATCCAGGCGTGGAGGCCCTGCTCAGTGCCCCCTCTCCTCCCCCAGCGGATTGCCGCCGTCTCCATGCCACAGGCCCTCAGCTACTTTGGCCGAAGTGTGGATGGCCGGCTGGACCTGGACGGAGACGACCTGGTGGACGTGGCTGTGGGTGCCCAAGGGGCAGCCGTCCTGCTCAGGTGAGCGGCCCCCTCTCACGCAGCGGGGGACCGCATAGCACGGCTATTAAAAGCGAGGGCTTTGGAGTCACAGACTGAGGTTTGGGTTTCTTAGCCTGCTCACTCTGTGCCTCCGTGTCCTAGTTTACAAAACGGGAATGGCAATAGTACCCGCTTTGCAGGCCAGTTGTGAGGATTACACGCGACAGTCCACGTAAGGATCTGAACGCAATGTCTGGCACGGGGCAGGTGCTCGTGTAACGTTAACTATTATCTTACTTCCGTCCGGAGGTTCAGGGGAGGGTGACACACGTGCACCTGGCCCCTCAGTTTTTCCTTTGCCTTCACGGAGGTAATGCCGCGTGTCCCCTGTCTCAAGGGCTTCCCTCCTTCCCACCCGTTCCCAGCTCCCAGCCCATTGTCCAGCTGGTGCCCTCACTGGACGTGACCCCGCCAGCCGTCAGCGTGGTTCAGAGGGACTGCAGGCGGCGAGGCCAGGAGGCAGCCTGCCTGTCCGCGGCCCTTTGCTTCCAAGCGACCTCCCGCACGCGGGGCCGCTGGGACCGCGGATTCCGTGAGTGGCTGTAGCGTGCGCCGGGGCCGCGGTCGCCCCCTCGCCGGCCCTGGTCCCCGGCCTCGCCACCCTCACTCCCACCTGCCCCTTCCAGACGTGCGGTTCACGGCATCGCTGGACGAGTGGACCGCTGGGGCCCGCGCAGCGTTCGACGGCTCTGGCCAGAGGCTGTCCCCGCGGCGGCTCCGGCTCAATGTAGGGAACGTCACTTGTGAGCAGCTGTACTTCCATGTACTGGTGAGGCGGGGACAGGACCTGCTTTGCATCAGGGCCTGGGGGAGAGGGGGAGGCCGGATACGGGGAGGAATTCCTGCCGGGTGGGCAAGAAAGCTGAAGCCAGGGACGCAAGAGAGTCTAGACTTTGCAGTCGGGCTGATCCGGGTTTGAATCCTAGCTCTGCCACCTGGGCAACCTGGCAAGTCACAGAAGCTGCAAAGCTCAGTGTCCTTCCTGCACAGGGGGGTAATGATAATAACTGCATCATAGGTGTTGTACTGAAAGTGAATGTGACAGTGTTGATAAAACCCTAGGACAGTGCCCAGCACGCAGACAGTGCTCAGTGAATGATCGCTGCGATTGTCACGACCTGCCGGGGGCCTGGGCAGAGCCCCAGCCCGGGCTCCCCATGACCCTCGACTCCGGTGTCCCTCAGGATACATCGGATTACCTCCGGCCAGTGGCCTTGACCGTGACCTTTGCTTTGGACAACACCACGAAGCCAGGGCCCGTGCTGGATGAGGGCTCGCCCACCTCCATTCGCAAGCTGGTCAGCGGTGTCACGCCCTGCCCTGCCCCTGGGTCCCCACACTGCATTTCGTTTCTCAGAACATTCTAGAGAAAGGGGAGGGAGGGGATGTGAGCTCATGGTGAAATCTAACCTGGGTACCCACTCTTCTCTTGTCACTTCCCCCCGGTTCCGTTCCTTTCTCCTTGCCTTTCTCCCAGCCCACGGCCCCTTCTCTCTCCTCCAGGTCCCCTTCTCAAAGGACTGTGGCCCTGACAATGAGTGTGTCACAGACCTGGTGCTTCGCGCTAACATGGACATCAGAGGCTCCAGGTGGGATGGACACGAACTGACCTGACCTGGCCTGAAGGGACTGGGGAACTGGAGGGTGGCTTCTCGCCTGGGGCGGAAGCGAGGTTTCCGGCACCCCCACCCCAGCTCCTGAGCTCCCGTGCCCATCACTCTTAGGGCGGACCCGTTCCTGGTGCGAGGCGGGCGGCGGAAAGTGCTGGTGTCGGCAACTCTGGAGAACAGGATGGAAAATGCCTACAACACGAGCCTGAGTCTCAGCTTCTCTAGAAACCTCCACCTGGCCAGCTTCACCCCTCAGGTACCTGGGGGGTGGGGATGGAGGAGGAGGGAGAATTGGGGGATTGTCCTCCCCAGGCGATGAGTGGCTCTCGAGAAAGCCTGGGTGTTCAGAGCCTCGGGCAGGAGAGCAGCTGCAGCATGGGTCCCACCTCCGCCTCTCTGCCCTCAGAGGGACAGGCCGGTGAAGGTGGAGTGCACAGCCCCTGCCCCCCATGCCCGGCTCTGCGGCGTGGGGCATCCCGTCTTTCCCACCGGGGCCAAGGTAGGTCGGGGCCCAGGGTGGGAGAGGGGCTGTGTGATGGGGGTGCCTAAAGAGGAATCTGCCATGACCCCATGTCCCCTGCCCCCCAGGTGACCTTTCTGCTAGAATTTGAGTTTAGCTGCTCCTCCCTCCTGAGCCAGGTCCTTGTGAGGCTGACTGCCACCAGGTGAGAGCAAAGGAACATCCTCTCCGTTGGGTGTAGGCGGTGGACACGTGTGTGTGCTGGGGGAGGGGCAAGCAGCACTGGCTCCACCCCAGAAAGGGGCGGGGCGTCTGAGCTGGGGTGTGAGCCCCTCCCCACCTCCCCCACCACACACACTCTACAGCAACAGCCTGGAGGGCAGCGGGACCCTTCATGATAACACGGCCGAGGCCTCAGCCTACGTCCAGTACGAGCCGCACCTCCTCTTCTCCAGGTATGGCTCCGTCCCCCGAGACTCTCCGTCTCCACCTCTCTCTCCCGTGCTTCGCTGTTCTCCCAAACCCAGACTGTTGGTGCCCCTCCATCTCTTTGCCTTCAGTCCCACCCGTGCGGGACCCTCTCTTTTAAGCATTTACTAATTCCCAGGTATAGGGCTTTGCTGGGCCCCAAGGATCGGAGCTGGGGTGGGGGGACATGGGATGTGACCGTAAGGGTTGTACCGAGTTTACATCGTGGTCCATTTCTGTCCTCTCTGTGAACCCCCCTCATCCACGCGCTGGCCGTGTGCCTCTGCGTCTCTGTCACGGCTGTGACCATGTACTTCCCGACTTGGTGTCCACGCAGCGAGTCCACTCTGCATCGCTACGAGGTCCACCCATATGGGACCCTCCCAGTGGGTCCTGGTCCTGAATTCAAAACCACTCTGAGGGTGAGAAGCTGGGGTGGGGCGGGCTGGGCGGAGTTCTGGGGCAAAGACTGGCAGAGTCTCTCGGGTTTTCGGGTCCGCTAGGGTAAAAGGGACAGATGAGGAGGGGCCTCCTGTCTCCCACCTCTTCCCATTTCCGATCCCTTTGCAGGTTCAGAACCTTGGCTGCTACGTGGTCAGCGGCCTCGTCATCTCAGCCTTCCTCCCAGCTGTGGCCCATGGGGGCAACTACTTCCTGTCACTGTCTCAGGTCATCACCAACAATGTGAGTCTGGGCCAGGTGCCCGTATGCTGGGTCACTGCTCTCAGGGCTCCTCCCCCCAGGGGACCTTTTTTTTTTTTTTAATCTATGTGGCTTCTTTGAGAAGAGAGGGATCGCACCACTGCAAGAGTGTGGGCGGTAGGCGACTGTGCAGCCCGGAGTGGCTGGGCTCTCGCCGGCAAGATGGTGGCTCAGGCTGGCTCCTCCTCCAGGCAAGCTGCACAGTGCAGAACCTGACGGAGCCCCCCGGGCCCCCCGTGCATCCGGAGGACCTGCAGCACACGAGCAGACTGGTATGCGCCACAAGAAGGTGAAGAAGGCGTCCCGGGCGGGGGCAGTGGAGTTTGGAGCCTTAGGATGGGGTGGGGGGTGAGGACAGAGCCTGGAGGGGGACGTGGGGGACCTTTCCACCCCAGGTTCAGAGCTCTCTCTCTCTTCTGGCAGAATGGGAGCAATACTCGGTGTCAGGTCGTGAGGTGCCACCTTGGGTGGCTCGCAAAGGGGACCGAGGTCTCTGTTGGACTGCTGAGGCTGGTTCACAATGAATTTTTCCGGAAGGTAAACCTTTCGTTTCCTACTGGCCCCTGACCTTCTGCTCCGATCTGGAACTCAAGTGTAGACTTCGGAGGTACACGGAGCCATGTTCAAGTTCCAGCTTCGCCTCTTACTAGCTGTTGGACTTTGGGCGAGTCATTTCATCTCTCTAAGCTTCTTTCTTCTCACCTCTAAAATGGGGAGGATAATACATATTTTAAAGGGTTATTGTACAGAAGAAATGAATGAGATAGATGGAATGAGATGGATAAAAACTAGTTATCCTTATATTTTCCTCCATTCATCATCCTTTAGTGCTAGATCAATAATGAATATTGATAGGATACCTAAATTCAATCAATAATCCATCTAGCACCTACTATTATTAAAAGGTCCTGTGCTAGGTAGACACAGGAGAATATTCCCCAACATTCAGCACCATGCTTAACTCTTTGTAGCGACTTAATACGTTTTTGTCAAACAAATGAACAAATAGTTGATATTACATGTGGATATATGTATTGGAGGATAATTAGAAGTAAGATTATATAATTGAGGGGGATGTAGATTATGAAAGTTTTCTAAAGCTAAGGAGATGCAACTGAACTTCATGATTGGCAGTCAGGAGTCAGCATGCATTCCTGGGCAGGGAAATGACATCTGAATTATGACAGCCGTTGAGTTCCAGGGGTGCTTACGGTGCTGTCCCACGTACCGTCTGTTTTGAATAACACACTATCCCGGTGACGTAGGCACGTGTTGTCGGGGAGTTAACTTGGACAGACCACCCTTCTCTAAGTCCGGTTCTCTCTTTATCTCTTTTGGTATCCTTTGTTTAATTCGTTCACCTAGATTTATTGAGATACCGCTAGGTATGTGGCACTGTGCTAAGCACTAGACATTAGGCACTAGGCACACGTAATTAATAAGACACAGCCCTTGACCTCAAGGATTTATAACCCAGTGGTGAAAACCAGAAAAGTAAACAGAATATCACAGCCTTATCCAGGATGGGGGGTGGGGGCGGGTGGGGTTAGATGGAATCATTTCCCTAATTCCCAGAGGAGATGACCTGTAAACTTCAACCTTAAGGCGGGGCAGAGGTTAGCCAAAGGAAGGGGAGTGGAATACATTTCAGGCAGAGCAAACAGCATATGCAACGGGCCAGTGGCTTCTTCTCTTTCCCTGTTGGTCCCCAGCCTTTTCTTCTGACCTTGACGGTCCAGGAAGTCATGCCTCTCAGCTTCATCTTTGCTGTCAGGGTTCCAAGAGCCACACCAGCTGGTGATGGCTCCCTTGAAATGTCTTCCTCTCCACTCGTTCCGCAGGCCAAATTCAAGTCTGTGACAGTGGTGAGCACCTTCGAGCTGGGAGCGGAGGAGGGCAGCGTCCTACAGCTGACCGAAGCCTCCCGGTGGAGTGAGGTGGGTCCAGAGGCCAAGGCTGAGAGCTGTGAAAATAGTGAGGGCGGGGATGGGGTAAGAGCACCTGTGGGCTCTTTCAGAAAAGAGGTGTCTCCATTAGGTAGCGATTGGGGAGTCAGAAGTGATGCATCAGGATGCTAGGGTCCCACTTCTTTCATTCCTGACTCGGTTTCTTTTCCTCGAAGTCTTCGATTTCGAGGCTGGCTTTGCTGTAATGTGGGGTGAGGCTAGCTGTGTGAAAGGGTGCGAGTTAAACACCACTCCCCTCCCCCTGCAGAGCCTCCTGGAGGTGATTCAGACCCGGCCCATCCTCATCTCGCTGTGGATCCTCATTGGCAGTGTCCTGGGAGGGCTACTGCTGCTCGCTCTCCTTGTCTTCTGCCTTTGGAAGGTGAGCGCTGTTTTGGTGTGGAGCATGGGGCATGGCGCCTACCAGTTCAGGGATCCTTGATCGTAGCAGGAATCCTGATCGCGCCGGGCAGCTGAGCAGGCTGAGGGCATCGTGCCTGGATCTCCTTCACTCTACTCCACAAATGTTGGTTGAATTAAACTAAGCCAAATAAAATACATTTGAATTTCATGTTTGGAAGCAGAACAAAAGTGAAGACTTCAGATGCGTCTGAGGGCTGTTGGCAAGGTCCCCAGGCAGGGCGTTTGACGATGACTCTTATCTCTTCATCTACAGCTTGGCTTCTTTACCCGTAAGAAGATCCCTGAGGAAGAGAAAAGAGAAGAAAAATTGGAGCAATGAGTGTAGAATAAAGTCCTAGAAAGTTCTCCCTGGCAGCTTCTCCAAAAGACTTCCATAACAGCGGAGGCTTGGGGGCCTCACGTGGGTCAAGAAGAAGCTTCTGGACTGTGTCCCCAGACCTGCAGCCTGACTTGACCTTTGAGTCATGAGGATGCTGCTGGCAAGATCTGAGGCCTCACCGCAGACAAGAAGGGCTGTCACCCACATCGGAACTCTCCCACCTTCTGCGTTCCTCCTCCTGGGCTGGTTCCACAGCCAACGCTGGGGCCCTTTTTGCCATAACCCCAGGAATCGAGAATATTTTGCCCAGATCCCCGAGTCCTTTCAAATCCCCTCTAAATCCTCCCTGGCAATTTGGAAAGGGCGAGGCTTACCTTCCTCCACGCCCTGTCTCTCACCTTCCTGCCCGCTCCCTGCTCCACAGGAGGGAGCTGACGTTGGCTTGGAAGAAGTAAAGTCAACATCTGCTGCTTTCCTGTGGAGTCTGGTGATTCAGAAAGCCGGATGGGGAGAGTCAACAGGAAAAAAGGAGGGAGGAGAAAAAGCCACAAGAGACATTCTGTACAATTCCAAGGAACAGAGAAGCCTTTAGACAGGCAACTGCCATCCCCCTGAAACCTGAGACTTCATGGTACACTCTCCCGCCCTCAGGTGCTGGTGAAGCAGCGCTGCCCCGGGCCTGCTGGGTCTGGGTTTCCCAGCTTACACCCTTCCCTGGGAGCAAAGCCAGGGCGAGTGCCCGATTCTCTGGAGCCAGGGGCCCCCAGTTGGCTAGAACTGGAATAGCAGCGAGGACCGGCTACAGCCGGCAGCCTTCTCTCTCCTCTCTCAGGCCGCACACGGTACTGCGCCCTCTGGGGTCCTCCTGCAGAGAAGGGAGATGACTGCTGCCTGACGGTGGGAAACCCTTTTCGCCTTACCAGCTTTGGAAAGCAGCGGCCCCATGGGGCCTGAACAAGCGGGTCTGCATGGAGGAGAAAGCCAAAGTGGGCGACCCGTCTGCGGGGAGCAAGCTCTCCCTCTGTGGGCACTGGCTGTATAGCACCAAACGTTTCTGGGGCACCTCCAGTCGTACTATGTAGGGCTTCTCTGGTGGAATCAGCTCGCCAGCCCCTGCCTGATGTCTACTAGGAAACCTCAGACATAAAAATAATTAATTTCTATCTCTGGATCATCCTCCCTGCCCCTGCCATCCTCCTCCCCCCACCACCACGCACACAGTCCCTTCCATATTCTGGTCATAGCCAGTAAAGAGAATTTGATTCTCATCAACAACGAGGTAACATATTTCTTCAGAATCAGGGACTTTGGGTATCAAAGTCAGTTATTGGTCCCCAGATGGCAACTCCAACAGCCATTGGAAGAATCAGCACCCATTCAGAGCCGAGAAGAGAGGGGATGGATGGGGCAGTGGATTAGCAGCTACAGAACCTGCCCTCCAGGGCTGTTCTCTTAGCCTGGCCACAATATTTATTTCAGTATGTCTCCGGCCTTCTGCAGAGGGCATCGTCTCTGTTTCCCAGCAGGGTGGACAGTATATCAGATGGCCAGAACAATAAAGTTCAGTGTCAAAGGACTTACGGCTCTATTTGATTGCCCAGGATATGGACTGCTTAGGAATGATGAGAGGTGATTCTGGGTTCACCTGAGGCCCTTATACAGTTGAATCTCTGGGAGGCAAAGTTATGAAGTATTTGAAACGTTTCCTGTGACTCTACGGGTGGAGATGAGCCCCAGGCTCCTGCAATCCTTACCTGCTTAAGTGACCACAGACTGTAAAACATGTAGATTTGGGAAGCACATAGGCCTAGATTGAAATTCCATGTCATTTATTAGCTATGTGGCCTTGGCCAAGTCATAACTACCCCAAGCCTCAGATAACAATAAGAGGCAGGGTAATACAGAGGTTAAGAATGAAGACAGACTTGGGTTTAAATCTAAGCTAAACTACTCAAAACTTCTTTGACCTTGAGCAGATTTAATTTCTCTAAGTCTTGGATTTCTTGTCTTTAAACTTATTAGGGTTGTGAGGACTAAATGAGATGATTCAAGTGAAGTGAGCACATAGTAAGTACTCAAGAAATGGTCACTGTTATTATTATGAAAATATTTCATTATTAAATAATCTCCCCACACCATGGGTTGTGAGGATGGAGTGAGAAGGTACATTGAAGCACCAGGTGACACTCCCGGTCTGGTGACTCCCCTTCACAGAGTCTGAAGGTTTGTTTCTTCTGTCCTATTGTCTCCTCCCACTAAATCTTATCCTGTGCCTCATGCCCTTTGAAATAAGCTCTCATGCCCACTGAAGTGATAATTAGCTAATTAGCTTAAGTTGGAATGGTAGAAATCAAACCTATTTGATTGCTTTAGACACCCAGGGTTCTTCTAGTACCCTTGAGGAACACGTGCCCTCCATGTCTCTGCCTCTGTTATCTACCCCTGAGATTGGCAGCCCTTTTGGCCTATTAGGTGGGGACAGCCATTCTGTGGCACCTAGAGATCCCTCCCCTCTGTACCCCTCAGCTCCAGACTGGGACGTTCTCTAATCTCAACCTCTCCTTCAATAAGCCTGTTACCTTTTCCTTTGGAGCAGGGCCAGTTTGAGAAGCAACCGTAGAAACACGACAGGCTCTCTCAACGCAGGCATGTTTCTTTCTCCACATGGTTACTCCTTCGTTCCTTCCTTCATTCTTTCATTCGTTCACTCACTCATCAGACATTAAGCATGCAATATGTGACGGACAATGGGAATACTATAAAATGCAATGCCTACCCTCAAAGAGTCCAGGGGAAATAGACATCTAAACAAATATTGGCAAATAATAATAAAAAAAAACGGTTGCTATAAAGAACAGCAGTGTCAGAACTGTGTGACACACAAAAGGCACACTTTTTGGAGGGGAGGGTGGTAGGGTTTTGAGGGAAAAGTTTTCAGAAAAAAAAAAATTGGATTGAGAGGGCCACCAAGTGTGAGAGGAGGCATTCCAGGGAGAATTAAACATCAGTGGGGAAGGAGATTGTAGCAAATCGAAATGGCCTGAGCATGGGGCCGTGGAAGTCCTGAGAGATGAGACTGCAGAAAGCAGGGTGCAGCTCCTGGTGAGCCTGTCAACCCCTTGAAGTAGATTGAGCTTGATCCGGTTGGCTTTCTTACGCTTCTGAGTGGGTCTGCTCTGGCCACCGGGAGGGGAAGGGAGGAGAGAGAGAGAGACGGAGAGACAGACTGTCAGAAAGAGAGGGAGAGAGAGAGACCGAGACCAGACTGGCAGACCAGTTGACTGTGACTAACTCACTCACTGAGAGTCAGAATTTCAAGGGCAGTGGAAATAGTAAATATAGTTTTGTGGGTTTCTTTAAAGAAGGAGTGCTTAAAATAAAATTTCTCTCCTCCCCCGACCGTTTTCTAACATACAGATGCGTTAGGAGCTTAAGCCTGTTCCGCTCTCTTTCGGGTTTTGTTTCCCAGGTTGCGGCGGCTGGTGCGTGGTCCGCGCTCGGTCCTCTGCTCAGGGCCACGCTGCAATCGCCTCTCGTTTCCAAACTGTTCTCTTCGAATTCTCCTTCGTGCCTGGATTTTGGGCCGCGGAACGGCGGGGAGGAAGTGCTAGTAACGAAGTTGGGCAAAAGTCTCTGAATATAATGAAAGCGTCCTCACCCGTGGTTAAATGCGACGACTGGCTCGCGCAGAGCGCGGCGGTAGAATCCGGACCTGCCCGCCCCGCGCGGCGGCGCTCGAAGGGGGCGTGGCGGAGGGCGGGGGCGTGGTTTGGGGCGGGGCCTCAGCCTGAAACAGCCGAAGGGGGCGGGGCCGGTCCCTTCTGCGATTGAGCAGGTCGGAGCTGGGGGCGGGCTCCGTTTGGGGGGCGGGGTTTGAGACCAGTCCAATCCGCAGTCAAAGAATGCAGACTTTTTTGCCTCCGCAACGGCGGCGAGGGGCGGGGCCAGGGGCGGAGTTTCAAGCCCCGTCCTCGGGCTCTAGTCTCTGATTGAACGGAGCGGGTTCTGGGGCGGGTCCCGCTCTGCTTTTGACAGCTCTCTCTTGCACAGCCGCAACCGAGTTCAGTGGGTTCGGGAAACTGTGGCCCCACTCTCCGCGCGTCCCCGTCCCCCCGTGGCCCTGGCCCTGGCACCGGCCATGAAGCGCATCTTCTCCTGCTCCAGCTCACAGGTGGCGGTAGGTGCCAAGATATCTGAAACGACGGGTATGGGGCTGGGATCCAAGCCCTGTGGAGACAGGAGTCCGAGTCCCATCTCCATATACTATCGCCTTTACTCTTTATCGGTCTCTCCAGCTCCTCCACTTTCGCAGTGCAGCCAGCCAGTCCCGCCTTCCTCAGCACCCTGTCCCCCAGCCTGTGGCTTCCCCGAGGTCCTTTCCCTTGGCCCTTTCTTGTCCTTGTATCATATACGCCCCCAACTTCTGGCATGTTTCCTGCAGCCCCTGCCCCTTCCTGAAGGCCCCGTCCTCTGCTTTTGCTCTGTCTCCCAGTACCAAACCGCCCTCAAGTATCTGCCCTGTCTCCAGCCCCTGTCGAGCCCCAAGTTCCATTCTCTCTCCCGAGCCCTGCTTTATGGTCCCATTTTTCAGCCCTGCCCTGTCCTCACAACTCTGACCTCCCATGTGGTCCTGTCCTTGCTGTTTTCTCTCAGCCCAGCAAGGACTCCCAGCCCGGTGCCTTCCCTTCCCCCTTCTTCATGGTCTTCTCTGTCCATGCCACTTCCACTCCCACCCTCTCATCTTTACTGCTGGCTCATCACTCCAAACCTCGTTCTAACTGGTGCTCCCACGACAGCAGCCTTCTCTCTCTCTCCCCTTCAACCTCTGCCCCTCTCTGCCCAATGTTGGTTCAGTTGCACTTTCCCCGCTTTGCCCCGACCTCTTTCCGCCTGCCCTCTGAGGGTTAATCTTGCAGTCTGGCCAGCCTGACAGGCACTGCCAGAGGAGGCAGAGTTGCCTGGCTGCTCCCCAAGGAACTAGGTAAGTTGCCTGCAGAATTGATCCTGGCCAGTTCACTGCAGTGTCTGGTCATCAGACCGGTTCTTGGGCCTTCTGCCTGCTTCTCCCCAGCATCTTCCTTCATTCTAAACCCTCACCCAGTTGCTAAGGGCTTGTCCTCTCTGATTCCTGTGACTGAGTATGGGAAAGGTGATGGTGAGAAGAGGAGGAGAGCGGGTACGCTCTGAGAGTTCCTAGTGGAAGTCACTCTACTTCCCACGTTCTCCCTGATTACAGAAGGTGGTGGCTCAAGGAGGCTATAGAGCCTTCTCTCTGAAGATCTCATACAAAAAAAAAAAAACAATCTGGGGTTGGCATTTTCTCCGTAGACTTGGAATTATAGCTCATTTAGAAGTGAAGTTACCAGCTACCTGTACTAAAACCGCTTAGCCTAACCTGACTTAGTGATGTCATTCACAAGCAAACATGAGAAATGCTCAAGCGCCCTCTGCATGGGCAGGCCACCGAAGCCTGGAAGCGAGCTATGAGGCAAGAGCGAGAACTGTCGAGGCCTGTCCTTGTCCCACTTACGTTTGCTTCTCCACTTAGTTTCTACACGTCAATCAACAAACCAAAAGGCCTCCTATGACGCCTGTGGGTACCCGAATGACTCCTATGGGTACCCGAAACGGAGGCTACCCAGACTCTGTCTTAACTCACGACAATTTTCTTATTCACGGGGACTCTTCCCCGATACCGAAAGTCCTCCACATTGCCCTTCCCTTGAGGGTGTGTGTAGTCCGCCTGCTCTTTCAGAATGGGGAAGCTATTTCACTCTTCCTGATTCTCCGATCCTCGGTTAGAGCCTCCTTTCCAAGAGGCTGGATGAGCAATGCGTTGAATGTTGGAATCTGAAAGTATTTCTCTGTCCTTCTGTACCCCAGCTCTCCCCAGGTTTTGCCATGAAGAATTTCCACCCATTCTAAACTTGAAGTAGCATAGTAAGATAATAGGGGAAAAAAATGAGTGGATTCAGACCTCTCCAGCTAGAAAGAAAACAGTTTCCTCAGTCACGATGAAATCATAAAAACCTGGAAAATAGGCCAGTTTCAGCTACAGAGTCTTTCCTCATAAAACTTCCCTATACTTCTTATAATAAATTCCTCCATTTCCTGAGTAGCTAACCACTCTGGATGTGTTTATCAGATAAACAGTGTGACAGCCTTTTTGGCCACTCTGGAAGCCTGGCTTCCTAGTCGCATGGGAAGATTGCCCCTTCCCACCCTCAGCGGTCTGGGGCCAGAGTCCTGCACTCTCAAATTGAGATAAGGGCTGAAAGATCAGCCATCATTTAAAAATTAATATACATTCTCCAGCACAAAGGAAATTCAACAAACAAACAAAACGCAGCTTTTGTAATCTCATTTTATTTTAGTCGCGTAGAGGATGCCTTTGGGGGTATCTTACACGTTAGCTTACTCTGCCTATGTAGGAAGTGGACCGGAAAATAGCTTTAAACAGTTGGAACTGGATCAGCTTAGAGAGGAATGTCAATTGCATTTTAAAACTGGAGTAATTGCAGGGTCCCCCAGGGCAGCCTTTCATTTCTTCATCTGTCCTGCAGCCATAGTCATTCTTCCCTGACTGTTAGTGCCTCCATCTTGATAGCAAGCTTACAGGCATACAGCCAGAGATAAGGACACGCTGCAATTACTTCTACAAAGGCCCCCTAACGTGACTAGAGAAATACAAAGCTTATCCTTGCATTTGAGTCTGCTGATTAATTTGGTGATTGCTCCCTCCAGGCTGCGATGGTCATCCGGTGCCTCTTTTTCAAGGTGCCTGGTGAGCAATGGACTGGATCTTGGAATTTAGAAGCGTCTCTCTGTCTTCTTCACCTTAGCTCTGCAGAGGTTTGGTCATGAAGAATTCCCAACTATTCGAAATTCTCCTTTGCATAACAAGATTATAAATCGGGTGGATTTAGAACTATATAGCTGGAAGGACAAATATTTACATTGCTAAGAAACAACTTTAGCTTCTACACGCCTGGCTGTTAAGCACGGGCTGATAGGAGCAAAATCTCTTCTTTCCACGCCCGTGGATGGAGAATTCTGAGCCTGGAAACATCCAAAATGTGCCCGGCAAAGCTAGGAAGTGTGGGGACTGGAACCAACACGCATAGTACACTTACTATATGACAGACACAACGCTAGGTACTTTATATGATGTTCTAACATCAGAAAACTGAGGTTCAGAGAAGTCATTCCATGTCTACATTCGCAAGGATATAAAGGTTTAGAATCGGGGTTTTAAGCAGAGGATTCCTCACTGCGGTCCGGACCTGTCGTTCTGGGTCTCTGCTTTTACTGAGAGTGACCTGGCCCCCGGGGAAGAGCGGATGATGTATTCTGACAGCTCAGCCAGTTGGTATGTGGAGCAGTCATTTTGCTTATTCTGTCCTTTGAGAATTAACCTGTTTGGAGACTCTTGTGCAGAAAGTTGCTGCTGGGAGTGGGTGGCTCTGCCTTGGAGGCAGTCTTAGACTATTGGGAAATAAGTAAACCGTCTTCCCTCTCTCGCTAGCGGTGTGGTTCGGCGGTGAGAACTGGGACGGGGCATCAGGTGGCCCGGGTTCTAATCTCAATTTCCTCACCATTTTGTGGTATGACTCTGGGCAGTTATCTAACCTCAGTGTGCTTCAGTTACTTCTTCTATCGAGTAGATAAAACAATATCAGCCCTACCTACTTTCCAGGGATGTCGAGAGGCTAGCTGAACTAGCACTCGAAAGGCCTATGAGGGATTACAAGTATTGTCCTGGAGAATTACCTCAGGAGCCATCTACCCTAGATAATTTTATGGTTGGGGCATTTAAAACCTTTCCTGTTTTGGCTGATAATTTGCCCCGGCTATGTAAACAGTATTTGAAAATGTGTTAGCTGGCTTCCATAGACCCTATTTTTTCCCACCTCCACCCATAGCCTCTTTCTTCCTTGTTGAGATTACACCTCATAAATGCATGTGCCACCATCAATCCCCGTCACTTCCTGTTTTGTTAGAAGGATGCAATACACTTGTAAGGCTCATCATAGTTTACAGAGAGATTGTATATACATTCGTTGATTTGATACTCACAACGTGGTGAGGTAGTTATTATTTCCCACCTTTTGTAGATGAGGAAAGAGGTTAGAGGTGTTTAATGGCTTACTCGAGGTCACAGAGATAAAAAAAAAAAAAAAAGTAGCTGAACCAGGCCCTGAACTCAGGCCGGCTGACAAAATATCCCTTAATTTTTGCATCCTTTCTTCCTTTGCTTCCTCCTCTCTGGATCAAACCAGGCTTTCGGCCCTGGGTGTTTTTATACGGGGCTCTCTGTGTTCACACCCTGTGATACTTCTCATTATTGTAATTGCCCCACCTCCCGCCAAAGTCAAGCTGGAATGATAGAACAATGCATGCCAGGTGTGGCTGTCGACTGGGACAGCTGCTCCCTGCCAGGAAACGAGACAGGGCGAGGAGGAGGGGAGCCACCTCTTGCTGCCTCCGCTAGCCTGGCCAGAGACCTTCGTCTGCCTGTTGGTGACGTTTGCCAGGGAAGGGGAAGAGCGGCCAGGTAAAGGGCAGAGAGAGATACAGGATGAGAAAACCGAAACTCTGTGCTCCTCCTCCCGATTTGGGGGCCCAAAGCCAAGGGGTATTTGAACTGGCTGTGCCGTGAAGCCAGGTGCCTTGATTTCTCAAAAATCTGAAGGCAAAACGCAGAGCTGCGTGGGAAGGTGAAAGGCAACGTGAGCCCAACAAGGGGTGGGTTCAGTTCGCTCCGGCAAGACCTAGAGAGTGAGGCGAGGCTCGCTCCGAGTGCACCGAACAGTAATCGTGTTAATGATTAAAAAGACAGCTGCAATGTTCTGCATTCAGCACTCAAAAATGACCGTTAATTCAGTAGGTTAAGCACCTTTTGGTCCAGGGCTGGCGATAACAGGCCCCAGCACTCAATGCTGTAGGAGTTGGTGACATTTAACTGGCCCACCTAAGAAGGATGAAATGATCTCAGCTAAATGACATGGAACACTGAAAGGACCTCAGGGATGTCCCTGTCCCCTTGCTCGGCATCGTCCTAAACGCCGCCTCCTTTTCTCTCTCCACTGCACCCCCACCCCCTGTATTCCCACCATTCGTGGCCCTGGCCCCAGGTGGAGAGATGGAACCGCCGTGATCAGAAGCTGCTGGAAGCTGTGCAGCGGGGGGACGTGGGACGCGTGGCCGCCTTGGCCTCCAGGAAGTCCGCCCGACCCACCAAGCTAGACTCGAACGGCCAGTCCCCGTAAGTAAGTCCTGCTGGCCCCGCCCTCGGCATGGGGTTCTTTTTAAGAGCTCCAAACCCTGACTGTGATGTAGGAGCAGGAAATGCCTACGACTTCAGCACCGTCTTTGTGTTAATAATAAATCTTTACTACGTATCTGGCCCTGCACAAAGTGAGGGAAGAAGATACTGTCCCTCAGCTCTACCCAGATGGACAAAAACTGACCCCCCAAAAGGACATAAAGCCCACAAAACGAAGAGAAAGTGATGCATGCACTAAATAGGGTATTTCTTCATTGCATAAGGAAGAAGGTGTGTATGCTTGAGAAATTCAGAATGAAGGGGTAACCGGGAGTCACATGACTAGAAGGAGTGAGTCGGACAAAAGGGATAGTACCCCTTGTCTGTGCCCAGGTCGGCCTCCAGCCCTCTGCTCTGCTTCGACTGACTTTCTGTGGCACCTTCAGTCTGCTAGGGGTCCTGTGCTTGAGTAGTTGTGTGTCCTTGGACACCCCTCCAACAGTCTGAGATTGCTCGAGACCTGTAGCTCTTATTTCTGTCTTTGCTTCCAGCTTCCCCTGACTTGATGACAGTAGGCCACCTATATCGCCTTCTCTGTCTCAGAAGTCAGGCCAGGGGAGTTTGCTTCTCTGCTTTTGGGATTGAGTTTGGGGTGAGGGAGCATAGCAGGCAGTGCTGATTAAGATTCTCCTGTTCCTCATTTCCTGGTCCCTCATCCTTCTGCCTCTCGGCCTTGATTCTGGCAGGTTTCATCTGGCAGCCTCCAAAGGCCTGACAGAATGTCTGACTATCCTGATCGCGAATGGGGCTGATGTCAACAGCAAGAATGAGGACGGTGAGTTAGACCGAGCATGGAGCCATACTGCTCACTTTTCCCCCTACAGCAGCAGTGGGGGCCGGTGCTGGCCCCTGCTGGGGATTCCAACTGCAGCCCCCTGCTTCTTGCCTCCTAAGTTCTGGCCAGCATCCTCCCAGGGGTTCCCCTCCCGGCAAGCTGGGTACACCTCACCCACTTCCCACCTCCACCCCAAGTACCAGGCGCTTGGGAAACAGGAATTTCTGGCCCTGTGTGGCTGAGAGCTTCTCTCTCTAATCTCCCTCTGATTATCTGTGCGTCTCTTGCCTTCCCTCCCTGTGAGTCACCGGCATGCATGGGGCCACCCACCTCCCTCTCCCCTTCTTTCTCTTTCCAGGAAGCACCGCCCTGCACTTGGCCACCATCTCTTGCCAGCCACAATGTGTCAAAGTCCTGCTCCAGGTAAGAGCAACCCCTCGATACTACGCCTGTGAAGGGAGGAAGCGAACCCAGAGTTTCCTTGTTTTTTTTCTGGATGTCACAAGCAATATTTGGTCAAGGATTCCCTTCTCATCCCCATTGAGAGAGCTGGTAGTCATTGACGCATTCATTTACAGACATTTATTTAACACCTGCTACGCGCAGGCACCGTGCTTCATGCTGTCCCCGAGGGCAGGTCACATAGCAGAGTTGCCAGAGACTGACTGCCCATCAGTGAGTATGCATATGTTGAGCTCTGCCGCTGGCAGGGCCGCTGCAGAGACTAGTGGCTGCGAGGCTCCGCAGGCAGAAGGAGGGCAGAGGCGTTCAAATCAAACCCAAATCCTGCTGTCCGCTTTTGAGGAGCTGGTAGTGTAGAAGCACAAGGAAAAATATTCACGTGCAATGGCATGTGGACAATTGATAAATAAATCTCCAAAAGTACAAAAGGTCTACGGCCACGCCACCCTGAATAAGCCCGATCCCATCTGATCTCGGAAGCTAAGCAGGGTCAGGCCTGGTTAGGACTTGGATGGGAGACCACCTAGGAAGACCAGGTGCTGCAGGTACAAAAATAAATAAACAAACAAATTAATTAATTAATTAAGGGAGTATAAGCGGACAAGGTCCTTGCAATCTGTGAGGTCAACCAAGGGTTGCCTTGCCTAAAAAAAATTTTAAAAGTACTAAAGGCACAGTTCAGCAGGCCACTGGGCAAGTGGCTCCTCTCATTTCTTTCCAAGTTTCCCCGTTATGATCCTAGAGTATACCAGCCATGGACTCGGGGGTTATTTTCCCTAGCTTGTTTCTTTGTCTATGATCTGGTTTTTCTCAGGCCCTAGGTTTAAGAACCAGGGCTGAAATTCAGGGCTGCCTATCACCTGCACGAAATGAATTGCACTTGCCTAGTAGTTGGCCAAAGCCATGGTCCTCCCACGTTTCCCCATAGTCATACGGAAGTTGGTTGCCCCACAGTGGGTATGGGATGGAGACATTAACACCATGCCCCATGCTGCTTCCCTTGGTGGCTGTTTGCAGCATGGTGCCAACGAAGATGCTGTGGATGCGGAAAATCGTAGTCCGTTGCACTGGGCAGGTGTGTGTCAGGGGACCGGTGAGACACAGGGACGCAGGGACCGCAGGGCGGGGAGGGAGGGGAGGCTGACATCTGCTGGGAAGGGCAGGCCAGGGCCGGCTGCGTAAGTAAATGGTCGCAGAGGATGTTGGGTCACGGCTTGACTAGGTGTCCTTCCTGCTTCCCCTTAACCTGATTGTCCCTCAACCCTCCCCAGCCTCCTCTGGCTGTGCCTCCAGCGTGCTCCTGTTGTGTGACCACGAAGCCTTCCTGGACGTCCTGGATAACGTGAGTGTGAGCTGGGAGGCTGAGCAGTGCCCTACGCCGGGAGGCTCCTGCCCTCTCTGAGCTCCACTGGCCAACCTCAGTGACCTAGGGCGTGCAGCGCCACCTCCCCTTCCTCCTCCTCCCGCCCCTCCCCGTCTTCCTCTCAGCGCAGTTAAGCCTGACCTTCTGGAGAGCTGCTAACCCTTTGAAAAGGAGTATTGAGCCCTTGGCGGGGAGAGGGAAGTTGGTAGGGTTGTGTCAAACGCCCGCTCCCCCTGGCTTCTCACGGAGCTTCTTTCCTCCATCTGTGCAGGACGGACGGACACCCCTGATGGTCGCCTCGCTGGGTGCTCACGCAGCCATCTGCTCACAGCTGCTGCAGAGAGGGGCCCGCGTCAATGTCACAGACAAGGATGACAAGTGAGCCTTTCCCTTCTTCCTGCCCCAAATCCCCAAATCCAGACCCTGACCCACCTAGAAGGGAGCCACAGGGCAAAGTGTGTGTGCGTGTGTGTGTGTGTGCACGCGCACGTGCACACACTGGGGAAGAAGGCGGGTTGGTCCTTTTTTCCAACAAAGCACTTACGCAGAACCTTAATACATAAAGCAGAGGAAAATGCAGCCCTTCCAGCTGGCCCCCTGCTTTCTGATGCGGCCGCTCCAAGGAATGACACGTGAAAAGCTCTGGTCTGGCCTGGTGCCTGGTGCTTTGTCGCTGGCTGGTGTTGGTCTGGGGTTCTCCTGCCCGCACGGAGGGAGAGCTGGCCTCGTGAGTGGGATTTCTGGAGCCAGGACTCCTGGATTCCACGGGGAACGCCTGTGCCCACATTCGTCCCAACCCACAGATCGGCGCTGATCCTGGCCTGTGAGAGAGGCAGTGCCGAGGTGGCCGAACTGCTCCTGAGCCATGGCGCCGACGTGGCGGCGGTGGACAGCGCGGGGCGCGACGCTTTGTACTACGGGTTGCGCACGCAGGACAGGGCGCTGTGGAGGCTGCTGCGGCAGGCCCTGAGCCGCCGGCGGGGAGGTAAAGCCGGTCCCTTTTGGGTTCTCCTCGACAACCTTAGACTCAAAGAAGCTTCCCAGAATCCCATTCGTCTGACAAATAATCGTCACTTTAGTGGAGGGTTTACTTATTTATTGCTGCTACTATGAGATGGCCCCACGTTCCCAAAAGCACGGTCCCAAAGTTCCTAGCGAAGCCTCGTCTCTCACCAAAGGCGACGCTGACCAGCATCATCGCCAGCATTTCTGAATTGTCATTGTACGCCTCTTCGTGTGATGTGGGTGTCGATCTCTCTCTCCCCTAGTTGACCGTTAACCCCTCAGGGGACCAGCCATCTCTGTTTTGCTCACCATTGATGTCCCGGTGCCTGTAACGGTGCCTGGCACGTTGTCCAATGAGTGAGTGAACAAAATAAATGAGTGGGCACATCTCTGGGATAGGGAACCAAGGTTGCGGGTCGTTAGGGACCCACTGACTGCTGGCATCAGAAAGACAGGTGTGGCCGGAGTTACAACACTGCGGGGCCACTCCCCTCAGGGGTCTGAAGACACGGTGTAGGCTGGAAGCACCTAGGGTCTGTCTCTGCTCTCATTTTCCCCGTGTCTTTTTATGCAGGTCAGGGGCTAGCTCAACACCCGGATGTTGCATCTAAGGTAGGCCCCTAAGCCCTTCCCCTTCCGATCCACCCCAGGCCACCCTGGGCTCTCCCAGGCGGTGCTGCGTGGGGCGTCAGGGCAGTCCAGGAGAAGAAAGGCCTGCCCGGGGCAGGGAGAGGCGCCTGGCTTTCCTCCACTGTTCTGTTTCCTACACAGGCCCCTCCATCTGAGCCTCAGGTGGGCTCTCCACCTAAGAACTCCTGGAAAGCAGAGCCCGAGGAGGAGCAGGAGGATGAGGAGGACGAAGACCCGTGCTCAGACGAGTGGAGGTGGAAGTACGAGGAGGAGCGGCGGAAAGTGTGCAAGCTGGAGCAGGAGCTCGTGCGAAAGGAGGAAGAGTGTAAGGCTCAAGCAGCAGCCCGCCTGGGCCTGGAGAACCAGATTCGCGAGCAGGTGCAGGAGCTGGGGCTCCTGTTATCCCAGGAGCCCGGCGCTCCAGGAGGGCAGGGCGCCACGGTCCGGCCTGGAGGAGATGGGATGGAGCAGGGTTGTCCCCTGGACCTGCTGGCTGAGCGCATACAAGCGCTCAAGAAGCAGCAGCAGGCGGCAGCCGCAGCTGCAGCAAAGCTGGTGTTGGCTCCCGAGAAGGCGGAGGGTTCGGCCCCAGGGGAGCTCCCTTATAAAGCCCATGGAAGGTCTCAACCCGAAGAACAGAGGCCACTCCAGAGCCCAAGGTCAGAGACCACGGGGAGCATCACAGGTCAACAACTGCCTGCCAACGGCGGACAGGCCCTGGGCCCTGATCAGACTGAGCAGCTGCTCGCTGGCCAGAAGGAGAGGCCCCAGGCCCCAGGGGCCGACCCAACAGGCACAGTGGCTGAGCCAGTGGGCACAGCAGCCACGCCCCAGCTCCTGCTGCAGCTGAGGGAGGAACTGGCCGCGGTGTGGCGGGAAAAGGATGCTGCCTGGGGGGCTTTGTCCAGACCGGTCCTGGAAGGAGCTCTGGGGACTCCCCAGGCTGAGGCTGCAGCAGCTGCCTGGGAGAAGATGGAGGCCAGGCTGGAGAAGGTGCTGGTGAGGCTGGATCGGGCCAAGGCGGGACTACAGGAAGCACCCGAGGCCTCTGCCCAGGACCCCAAAGAGGGAGCCCCAAAGGTGGGCCCGGAGACCATCGCCAAAGAGGAGGAAGGCGGGGAGCAAAGGGCCCCGGGGGCCCGGGGGGAGCCTCTAGGCGCCCCTGGTGGGGAGCAGGTGCCAGGAGGAGGCCCTGCAAAGGGACCGCTGGAGAAGGAGGTGTCAGCCCTGAGACTGAGCAACAGCAACTTGCTGGAGGAGCTGGGGACGCTGGGGCGTGAGCGGCAGCGGTTGCAGGGGGAGCTGCAGTCCCTGAGCCAGCGGCTGCAGCGGGAGTTTGTGCCCAGGCCGGAGGCGCAGGTCCAGCTCCAGCAGCTGCGGCGGAGCGTGGCGCTGCTGACGGACGAGCTGGCCCTGGAGAAGGAGGCCACCGAGAAGCTGCGCAAGCGCCTGGCCACCCAGAGCAGTGGCCTCCGGGGCCTGTGGGACTGCCTGCCCCCAGACCTGGTGGGCAAAGGCAGTGCCGGCGGCCCAGCCGCCCAGCCCTTGGAGGAGCTGCAGGCCTGCGTCAGCACCCTGGTGGCCAGGCACCGTGAGGCCCAGCAGGTGCTGGCTCGGCTGGAGGAGGAGAACCAGCGGCTGCGGGGGTCCCCGGCCCAACGTGGGGAGCCAGGCGCCTCGGCCAAGGTCCCAGCTTGCCCCGAAGTGGCCGCTTTGGAGCAAGACCTGGGGAAGCTGGAGGAAGAGCTGCGGGCCGTCCAGGCCACGATGAGCGGGAAGAGCCAGGAGATCGGCAAGCTGAAGAAGCTGCTCTACCAGGCCACCGAGGAGGTGGCCGAGCTGCGGGCCCGGGAGGCGGCCAGCCTGCGGCAGCACGAGAAAACCCGGGGCTCGCTGGTGGCCCAGGCCCAAGCGTGGGGCCAGGAGCTCAAGGCTCTGCTGGAAAAGTACAACACGGCCTGCAGGGAGATGGGCCGGCTGCGCGACGCCGTGGCCGAGGAGCGCCGCAAGAGCGGGAGCCTGGCGGCCAGGGCTGCGGAGCAGGAGCGCCAGGCGGGCGAGATGCGCGGGCGCTCGGAGCAGTTCGAGAAGGCGGCGGAGCTGCTCAGGGAGAAGACGGAGCACCTGCTGGGGGCTTGCCGCGACAAGGAGGCCAAGGTGAGCGGCGGGGCAGCGGCGAGAGCCACGAGGGACGCTCCTGTGCGTTTAGGGGTTTGCTCACCTGCATCTACCTTTGGTTTGTCAGATAAATGCTCCCCCCCCCCCCAAACAGAACACCAACCATCTGCAAAGACCACACCATGTTTTCTGGGTCTGAGAGGGTTTGGGGTTGAGAATGGAGGTGAGCTATGCATAGAAGAGAGAAGGGGGACTTAGGGTTCGGAAGCGGTGTGGGCAGGGCCGCCACTGGTGGGGTACTACATACAGTTCCTTAGCCTTTTGACTCAAATATTCTATTAGCCTGAGAAGAGGTGTGACAATGTGGCGGGTTGCTGTGGGTTTGTGGGGGGTCTGAGGAGATGACTCAAGGGCTGACTGATGAAGAAAAGTAGAGGAGATGGTACCCCTCTTCGCCCCTCCCACTTCAGAGTCCCGTTCTGCAGAAGCTTTCCACTGGCAAAGGGGGTGCCCATGCAAAGAAAAAAGGTTTGACCACCGCTGTGTTAGGTACTCGACTTTCCCAATGATTGCTCCAAACGTGAGTGTAGATCTACATATTTCTAGGTGACGTGTCTTATGAATTAAAAAAAAAAATCGATTTGCAAATGAATTTAGTAATCCTAGCACTTCTTGTGAAATGAATGAAGTCGGACTTATTGAAATTTGCGTCCATGATCAAGTTGAAAATGACTCGAAACTGTAGGGAGTATACAATTTAGATAATCGGGTGCCTGAACATAGAAGGGATGTTAGAACAGGAATCAGTGTTGGGTGAGGCTAATTCACGATGGATTTTTGTGTCGGTGTTGAAGAAGATGAGAGGAGACAGACGGGAAGAAGGAAATAGCATAGTGAACTCTAGACTGAGATCTGGGTTTGAATGTCAAACTTAGTGATTGAGCTTCTAAGCCTCTGAGTCTCTAAGCCTCAGGTTTTTTTGTTTTTAACCTATAAAATAAAGATAATGATAGGATTGTTGTGAGGATAATGTAAAATATTACATTGAAATTACTCAGGATAATTTTTCAAAACCGGTAACTACTCCATCAAAGTTATTATTCTCACTGCCACCATTTCGACTGCTGCTGGTTAGTGTTCACCACAACTGTGCCTCCGCCTCACAAACCACAGAAGCTCATTTCTATTTCCCTCCGTGGTCAACAGTCAGAAGTAGGTTGGGATCCAATAAAGAGTGAAGAGAATGGACGAGGAATTCAAAGAGATTCTGGTCCAAACCATGATTCCCTCGCTTATGATCTGTAGGATTTCGATGGAGCACTTAACTCAGGCTCCATAACCACAGAATGTGAATAACGATACTTCCCGCAGAGAAGTACTTGTCTTAACAGAAGTAGAGCTGTTCGGAGTATCAAAAGAGACAAGGTGTGTAAAAGCATCTGGCACGTGTCAAATGTGCAATAAAAGGAAGTCAGCCACCGGTTGGCGGTGGAGTGAGAAATGACTTAGGTCTTCCGGTTCCCTTTCTCTCCTCTTGGCTTCAGATCAAGGAATTGTTGCGGAAGATGGAGCAGCTTTCCGAGGAAGTCCTAGCAGTTCGGGGGGAAAACGCTCGCCTTGCCCTGCAGCTGCAGGTGTGTTTGGCCCACAGGGAAATGGACACCGCTAGAGAAGAGGGTGGGCGGCAGAGGTTATGTCTAGTGGGAGAGATCCTGGGGATGGCAGAGGCCTGGCCGGGCAGTGGTCCAGGCTGGGCCTGTGATGGGAGCCTACCTGGCCCAGCTGACCACTCCATTCTATCGTTCCTCATGGCTGGGGGATCAGGGTGAGTGTGGGAGGCTGGGCACAAAACCCCCATTGATGCTCACTCCCAGGATTCCCAGAAGAACCACGAAGAGGTCATCTCCACCTATAGGAACCACCTGCTGAACGCTGCTCAGGTGAGCATGGACGGGGGAGGGAGAGAACGAGAAAGCTGGGCAGAGGGTCGTGCATTTGGGGTCCCTTCTCTTACCTGTACATACTTGTCATGTCTCAGAAGGCTGGTATTTAGATGTTCTGGTGCCAGGTCTCCCGACCTTATGAGGTAGATAGAGGGAAGGTGTGCACGAGTGTGAGGGGAGGAGGTGTTTGTCCCTCCTTTTCAATCCCCTGATCTACTCTAAGGCTTTTTCCTGTCCCTTACACCCTTTCTCAGTTTCCTCCTGAGCCAGCTTATCCCTCACCAAGGAAGAACAGGTGGGCAGCTTGCTCCTTTATTAGGAATAATAATAACTACAAAGAATCGAGCACTTGTGTACCAGGTGCTTGGTTCGTATGCATAGTTGTAAGCCTCACAGCAATCCTGAAAAGCAGACATCCTCATCTTCCTTATAAAGATTAGGAAACGGCCATGGAGAAGTTAAATACTGTAAGTGAGGGATCACCGTAAACAGCATTCTGCCACACCACAGAGCCTCTCCCTCGCCTGTCTCCGCCCATTTTTCTGTTCTTCATTTCCGTTTTCTCTCTTTCCTGCCACCTACAGGGCTACATGGAACAAGACGTGTACAATATCCTCCTGCGAATCCTCAGCATACAGGAGTGAGGCAGCCTGGGCCCTGTGAGTTGTGGTTTGAGGGTGATGAGGGAAGGAGCTTGGAGAAAGGACTTGGGAAAGGAGGTTAGGGATGAGCAATGGAGACCTCTTTTGGGGAGCCCCGGACAGCACAGAGTATTTGAAGTGAGGTGAATTGAGAAGCCACGTATGGAGAATCGCTGAGTCGGGGGTCCCTGAGCAGGTGGGCTCTAGGGGGCTGGCATGGGATGGAGAGTGAAAAAGGGAGCTGGGTGACTCTTCTAAGGTCTGGGGTAGAGCCACAAAGCTGTTTCCTGGGGTGGGACTCTGCGAACTCCAGAGTCTCTCCTTCAGCCTCGGCCATTCACCCAAAGAGTAGTCATCCCCATTCTCCTCCCCGACCCTGTGCCGGTGGCCGTTTTCTCCAGTCCAGGGAGACGGGATCCCCTTTAGCATCTTGGCACAGGTGGGAGAGGACTGAGGATGTGGAAGTGCGTGCAATTCCTCCTTAAATTTCTTCTTTCAGGAAGTACGAGCATCCTGGCTGCCAGAGGCTTCACTGGGCTGTGGTGGGTGGGGGGCTGGCCACCAGGGGTAGGGCGGTTGGGGCTTCATCTGACATTATGGACCCCAGACCTGAGACCCTGACCCCTGGAATCAGCGTGGATGCGGCCAGGGGAGGTACGGATGGAAGCCAGATCTGAAAAGGATGCGGGAGGAGGAATGGCACTGGGTTATCATTATTTTTTTCTGGTTAAAGGGGAGTGGAGGAAAGAATCTTTTTCATTCCTGTTTGATCACAAATGGCCCCATAAGTCAGCAGCTTTCAAACTTTGATTGTGATCCATAGTGAGAAATACATTTTACATCCTGTGTGTGCATATCTGAAATAGTAAGTGCCCTTACTATTTCTGTTTTAGTCTATTCTCTGTTATGATATGCCACCAAAAAAAAAAAAAAAAATATATATATATATATATATATATATATATATATATATTGGTCCAAATATACCCACTTACGGGTCAAGACCCACAGATTGAAAAACAACCTTCTGTGAAAATGGGGATTGAAACTCTTCCTTTCTCTGTCTCAAATCTGTCTCTTACCGACAGACACAACTCTAATAATTTTTCTCTACCTTGGGGCTCCCGAGTCCACTGTCTGTTTTAGGGAGGTGACATTGAGAGACCTGGATTTTGAGATGTACAATCCAAAATATGCTTTTGTGTATTAAACTGCACGTTTAGATTTGAAGCACGTGGTCTCATGTGGTCAGTGTTCTTTGCCCCAGGAGCAAAGAGGGATGAAAAGTCTGATTCCTTAGGAAGGGATGAAGGGATACTCACTCAGAGTTGGCTTCTTCCCTCCAGTTCTGTTCAGAATGGAAAAAAAAAAAAGCGTCTCTCTCTTGGCCATTTCTCATCGGTGTCCTCCCCTTCCTGTCCAGTCACCAGCTAAACTGCTAGGTGAAAATGAGGCAGTGAAGCAAGCACTCCAGCATCTCGAATTTCGGTTTGGTGGCCCAGACTCTGATCCCTCCCCATTCTTTCTCTCGCCCGCACCCCGCTGGGTGAGGCCGGGTCAGCCGGCAGCAGCGGTTTGGCGGTGAAGAGACTGAGCTGGGTTGAGAGAGGAGTGGGGAGGGGCTTCCGTGGAACACGCAGGGCTGCAGAGTCTGGTTCCAGGGTTTGGCCAGGAAGAGAGCAGCTGTGTCCACCAGGTCCTAGAGAAGACGAGGGTCAGCGCCGGGGTGCGGGGAGATGGGCACAGTGCTGCTTCAAGGCTGGGAGAATGGAGACGGGGGGGGGGGGTCGATGGAGAAAGGGAGAGGGGTACAGCAGCCAGAAGAGGAGCATTGAAAAAGTCCTAGTCGCTTCTATTAAGGGGAACGGACCTCTCTTTTCCTTCCTGCTCTTGGAGTCACCAAAGAAGGGACAAGGACTGCTGCATTCCTCATTACATATGAGGTGTGAGGTGGGAAGAATGAAGAAACTGCCGAGAGAAGGGTCTGGAGGAGGGGAGACCGTCTGGCTAAGTTCAAGTCAAGTCAGGAAACAGCTTTGGTGATGGTGGCAAGGCCCTGGGCCCCCTCTGGGGCTCCTGGAAGCTGATCCCCAAACGACTGAGCTGTGGAAAGGGTCGGGGATGTCAAGGTTATCCCAGGAGTAGACCCTTCCCCAGCCCTTGGTCTTCCCGCATGATCTCCCTCTATGCAACCCCATAGACTGTTACCGCAGCCGTCAGATGTAGGAGTTTATGGGTGAAGCTTGGCGGGCCATGACGGGCTTCAGACCGCCTTTGAATGCCCTCAGTCTGCAGCTTGGTCCTGATGTGCAGCCTCTCTCCTTGGTCTGGGAACATTAATTTATTAAACGGATTTCTAAAGTGTCCATTATGTGCCAGGCACCGGGGATGGAGAGTGACTGGCGCCAAAAAGGTTCTTGTCCTCATGGCGCCTGCATGTAGGATCAGAGTCAGCTGCCCTGGTCCTAGTTTTCTAGCTTCCTGTAGGGATGTTAGAACTTATAACCCCAAATGAACTATATTAAAGCAGATCCCTACTTCCTGAAATCACTAGGAATTAAAGTAAGGTTGACTTTCTCTCTTTTATAATTGATATACAATAAACTGCACCTACTTGTAAGTGTACAGTCTGACAAGTTCTGACACATAGATACACATCAGGATAATGAACATATCTATCACCCCCAAAGAGTCCTCCAGTCTCTTTTTAAAATCCTATTTTCCTTCCCTTGGAGTCACTGAACATTCTAGAGGATACAAACTAATCCAGAGTAACTTTTTTGATCTAGAAGAATGAACAGAATAAAAAGAAAAAGAAAAATGAAGACTCAAGTGTTGGAGCCAACAGCTGGGATTAGCAAACTTGAGCCTGAGTTTAGCTTGAGTTCCCACCGTTGCTGGCAGCAGAGCAGCAAGGAAAGAACCTGAGTGTCAGGAGGAGGCAGACATCTTCCCTGGGGACAAAATCCACTAAGTAGTTGGACGTTGTCCAGTTCAATAGATACCTGGGATATGGGTAGGCTGGCACCTTCAGACCTGTGGATTGGGTGGGGTCCCATGGGGTGGATTATGCAGCAGGTTTAAACTAGATGAGAGAATTCTTAATATTATTTATTAAAGCATTCTCTTTGTACGCGATGATAGGTTTAATTATCTGCTGCTAGGCTGAAAACTCTTGCAAGATTTCTATATCCTAAGCACCTAACAATCTCCGAAGAGCATTCAAATATTTATTGAACAAATGCATCATCATTCAGGTCCCAGCCAGCTAACTATAACATGCTAGGTTTGCTGTGAGCACCTCGTTTGAATAAACTGCCCTAAAGTTGGTGCTTTCGTGAGACCTGCACATGAGTGATCAGCTTGGTTGAGAATGAGGCCTCTGGAAGGTCCAAAGCTTTGAAGGTCCAAAGACGGAAAGCAGATCAGAAAGGAGCAGAAAGATGCTCTTTCAGGCCAAGAAAACCTCCCTTCTGTCCCTCTTCAGCTACACCAAAGGTGTCCGTCCGTGTATTTGGGGTCGGGGGTGGGAGGCCACAGGGACAGTTAGGACTTAGGTACGCTTTGGATTCTAGCAGCCCAGGCCTTTCCCCCAGGGAGCGTCTTGATCAAGCAGGAACCCCTTCACGCGGTCGGATCCCTGGTCCCCGCTGCCTCATGCCCGGCGTGCCTCCAGCCCCGAACCCGTACACCGGCGCGAGGGGGCAGAGTGCTGGTGACAACGCTGAGCTCCAGGGACGTCCACTCTCCGGACCCGCTCGCTCCAGGAGTTAATCTCCGCAGCACCCGCCTCCGAGCACCTCCCCCTCCCGCCCCGGACTCCGCCCCTCGCCCCGCTCCGCGCTCCCCGCGGGCTGGCCCGGGAGGGGGCGGCCCGAGCCCGCGCGCGGGGCCGGGCGGAGCCGCGACCGCAGCGTCCGGCCGCCGGCCCGACGTCCAGCCGCGCCGCCGGCCCCTCCCCCGCCGCAGCGCCCCGGCCGCCGTGCGGTAAGTCACGCTCCGCGCGCCCCGCGCGCCCAACTTTGCCGCGGCCGGACCCCGAGCCGCGCCGTGGGGGGCGGGGGGTGGCAGCTGGAGACCAGCCGTCTTGAAATGACCTACTCGCGACTCCATGGCGCCCCCAAAACGGATCTCACCCCCTTCCCGAGTCGGCAGAACTCGAGCTTTCGGCGGGTGAAACTTGGGGAGAGGAAGCGGAGGGCGTTCGGCAACTTCGCGCCCCTCCCCCACCGCCCGGGGAGCGGGCCGGGCTCGGGGCTCCCCCTCGGCGTTCCGAGGCCCTCGGGCCCCCCGAAAGCTCCTGTCCCCTCCCGGCTCCGGCGTGGCAGAGCCCCTGCCCCTCCCCCAGGCGCCGGCGGCCCGCCTCCCGCCCTCCGCGCCCGGGGCCCCCCGCGGTCGTTGGGGTCGTGCGCGCCCCCCCTCGGGGCGCACGCGCCCCGCACCCCGGCCGGGGCCGCGCGGGGCGGGGGTGCGGGGCCCGGGGCGGTGGGCGGGGCCGGGCCGCGGCGCGTCCGCGCCCGGCGGGCGGGGCCGGGGCCGGCGCGGGCGGCGCGGGGGCCGCGCGGGGCGGAGCAGGCGCCACTTGCGGCCGGCGCCGGGGCGGGGAGTTGCGCGCCGGTCCCTGGGCCTGGGCTCGGGCTCGGGCGCCTGCGATGTCTCAAGATGGCGGAGCTGGGCGAGTTAAAGGTACCGGCCCGCGCCCCCGGCCCCGGACCGCGCCGGCGGGGCCCCGCGTCGTGGGCGGGGGGCGCGGCAGGGACGGGGCGCTGCGGGCGCGGGCTGCGGACGTGGCGGGCGCGGGCTGCTGGGGACGGGGCCGGGGCCGCGGCCGGGCCCCGGGGGGCGGGGCCGCGGGGCAGATGGAGGGGTGGGGTCGGGGGTGGGGGTCGCAGCTGCCGCGGGCCGCGGCGCAGGGGGCGGGGACGCGGGGCAGGGGCAGGGGCAGATGCAGGGGTAGGGCCCGGGGAAGAAGACCTGCTGCAGAGGCGCAAGGGGCGAGTCGAGCAAGGCCCGGGGATGCGACAGTGGGGACCGATGTAGGGGAGAGACTGGGGGGGCAGCCGTGCGGGAGGCTCCTCCGGGAAATGCAGCTGAGAGAGAGAGAGAGAGAGAGAGAGAGGCTTTCGGGGCTGCTCCTGGGAGCCGAGCCGAGGGAAGGACCAGTGGGCGGCTGCGAGCTAGGGGGCGGGGCTGTGCGGGCGCCTGATGGAGGGGTGGGGCAGGAGCATCCCCGAGCCCCTGGGCCAGGTCCGGCCTCGCGGAGTCGGTATCGCTGGGCAGAGGCTGGGGAATGTGAAACTATGGGATGGGAAGGGGGAGTCTGGACCAAGATCACGGATAAAAAAAGACGGCAGAGGAAATAGGATGGGCAGAAAGGCAGAGGATCAAGTTGTTCATCCCATTCCTCGAAAAGGGCCCAAAGCCATGAAGCGTCCTAGGAGGGGAAGACACGTGGAGGGCCAGCAAGGCCTGCCCGTGACACCGTCTCCTAGAGAGTCACAGGTTGGAGTCCTTGAAGGAGAGAGCTTCCGGCGCCCTCCCGCCACCGCACAGCCTTGAGAGTAACCATGTCTGAGGACATCTCAAGGAACCTTAGAAAAACCTTGGGGTTCCTCCCCTCGCCTCCTGGCTTTGTCCTTACCTCTGGGATGGAGCCATCATAGGCGCAGTCACCTGGCTCAGCCACCTTAAGGAGAGCTTGTGGTTCTTTACCCTGGCTGTGGGCTGCTTGCCTTTTCGTCTTTCCTGGGCCCCTGTTCAGAGATATGCCCTCTCTTCCACTCCCATGGCCGCAGGGGGGGGGGGGGGAGGATGGCTCTTTTTTCTCCGTGAAGGAGAGAAGCAGGGTATTCGGTCCTGGCAGATGGAGTGAACAGGTAAACAGGAAGGATACTTGGACTCCACAATTCACTCTTAACCACCTCACTCCAAGTTTTGGTCTTGTTTCCCCTCCAGAAAAATAGGACTGTGGGAGGGGTGGTTATTGGGGAAAAGGATTTGGGGGAGTTATGAGCATTGAACCTGACCTGAAACCCTGGCCATAGAAGCTTCACAGAGGCTTGGAGCAAATGGCTGAGGTGGATTGAGGGGTTCGGAGGGGTGGGTCACAGTCCTCCATCCACCTGGCCCCTTTCTTCCCTGTGGGGTTGTCTGGCCTGAAACCTCTTCCCAGGGGGCTGGACGGGTCTGAGGGCCTGAGAAATATCGGGGAGATGAGAAGCAGCGTAAAGGAGAGTCGAGGCCCGAGGCAGGCATGGAGGGGGGAGGCTGTGGTGACTCAGGTTGCCTGAGCGTGGCTTGCTGTCTGCACCCTGCCCTCTGCCCCAGCCAGGTTGACTTCCGGGCACAGAGACGTAGGGATGTTCAAACTCTGGGGATAGTGGCGAGGTCGACGTGAGGGTTGCTAAAATGGGACTGAGGTGTCCCTTTGGCCGGGCGGACTGTCTGGCAGTAATCCACTGGCTGCAGAGCATCTTTCTGCTCAGGGCCGGTGGGAAGGTGGCACCGCCCATGCGGTGGCTCAGCCCCAGCGTCCTTGGTGGGACAGGCCTGTGTAAGGTGGGCTTCCCAAGCTTCTCTGTTCTCCACAGCACATGGTGATGAGTTTCCGGGTGTCTGAGCTCCAGGTGCTCCTCGGCTTCGCTGGCCGGAACAAGAGTGGACGGAAGCACGAGCTCCTGGCCAAGGCCCTGCACCTTCTCAAGTCCAGCTGCGCCCCCAGCGTCCAGATGAAGATCAAGGAGCTTTACCGCCGCCGCTTCCCCCGGAAGACCCTGGGGCCCTCGGACCTCTCCCTGCTCTCTCTGCCCCCCGGCACCCCTCCCGTGGGCTCCCCTGGTCCTCTGGCTCCCATCCCCCCGGCCCTCTTGGCCCCTGGCACCCTGCTGGGCCCTAAGCGTGAAGTGGACATGCACCCCCCTCTGCCCCAGCCTGTGCACCCCGATGTCACCATGAAGCCATTGCCCTTCTATGAAGTCTACGGGGAGCTCATCCGGCCCACCACCCTCGGTACGGCTGTCTGTGGTCCCTCCGTCTTCCCGGCCTGCACGCCTCCGAGCCCGCCCTAGGCGCTAGTCCTGTGGGATCAGCAGCCCGGGACGGGGGCAGCTTCTGGGGCTGCCTTTGTGTGGGCTGGGGAATAACGGCCCCTCTCCGTCCTCAGCATCCACCTCGAGCCAGCGGTTCGAGGAAGCGCACTTTACCTTCGCCCTCACCCCCCAGCAAGTGCAGCAGATTCTCACGTCCAGGTGCGTCTCTCCGGGCCTTGGTGCCATCCCGGGGTCCTCACCCCGGGCCTCGCTCTCTGACTTCCTTCTCTTCTGTCTTGCTCTTCTCCCTCTCCGTCCTCTTGCACCTGTGTTGTCTCTCATTCTCTTGACCCCTGGACACCTAACTTCTGTGCCTCTGTTCACCCCTGCCCTCCACGGGCCGCTTTCTGACGCCCCTCTCTCCCCCTCCCTGTTACAGAGAGGTTCTGCCAGGAGCCAAATGCGATTATACCATACAGGTGCAGCTAAGGTGAGTCGACCCTCCCCCCTGCTCCCTGGCAGGCTCCCATTGGGGGTGGGAATGAAGTAAGGGTATGACAGATACTCCTGGGAGATCGCCCCGCTCTGTCACCTCCACTAGCCCTGGGTCTCCTGTTGGCTGCTGAGGCCTGCACATACCCATGATCTGGCCTTTGCCAGATCCAGCTCAAGGAGCTGCCTCGCGCCCTTTCATACGCTCTCATCTCTTCCCAGGTTCTGTCTCTGTGAGACCAGCTGCCCCCAGGAGGATTATTTCCCCCCCAACCTCTTTGTCAAGGTCAATGGGAAACTGTGCCCCCTGCCGGTAAATGCTCTTCTCTTCTGCAGGAGCCCCTTCCCTGTTTCAGTTCCTAAGTGTGAATTACACACCTATCATGAAGGAGACATGCCTGGCACACAGTAGGTGCTCAGTTTGCTGGTTGAATCACTGCACTCTAGAGAGTTCTGAGATAGTGCCGAACAAGGGTTCTCTCAGAATCCAGAGGAGGGACTTCTGTTCAACCCAGAGGTTCAGGGGAGACCTCTCAGGAGCGATGACCCCAGAAGCGAGAGCCGGATAGAATGGGGCGTCCCCGTTCTGTTCTTCCTCCTCCGGAACTCAGTGCGGGGTTCCGGTTTCCTTGGTCAGTGACTAAGGTCTCCTTTCCCCCCCAGGTGTGAATCTCACACACAGCCCTTGGATAGTGCCCCAGTTCTGTGAGTCACTGCATGGGCCCCCTCTCCTTGGTCAGTGCGTGAGCGTAGCCTTCCCTCCGGGCACTGACTAGCCCGAGACGAGATGTCTTGACCGACAGTGCCCCGCCCTTCCGCAGGGCTACCTTCCCCCCACCAAGAACGGAGCGGAGCCCAAGAGGCCCAGCCGCCCCATCAACATCACGCCCCTGGCTCGCCTCTCGGCCACGGTGCCCAACACCATCGTGGTCAACTGGTCTTCTGAGTTTGGACGGGTGAGTGCGGCTGAGGCCGGTGGGGCTGGAGGAGCCTGCGGGGTTGAGGGGAACTGCCCGGAGTCCTGGGTTCGGGAAACTTCTTCCTCTTTATGGTCTCTTTGCCTTAAGCCAGTGTCTCTGGTCCTTACGCGACAAAGCGTGTGTGTGTGTTTGTGTGTGTGTGTGTGGAGTTGGTGTGCAAAGCAGAGGCTAATCATCTCCCCCTCATCCCCCCACTGCTCCCCACCCCGCCTCCAAGTAGAACTACTCCTTGTCTGTGTACCTGGTGAGGCAGCTGACCGCAGGGACCCTGCTACAGAAACTCAGAGCAAAGGGCATCCGGAACCCCGACCACTCCCGGGCCCTGAGTGAGTAACATCCTGCCCTGCCTCCCCGCTCTGATCGGGATCCAAGTCCTCCTGGCCCTCCAGCCTTTATCATCAAGCCCACACCCCTCTTAGGACAGTCGACCTCACCCGTCACACTGACCCCAGCCCTCCTCGACCCCCCTAACCCGTCTTCGCAGTTGAGAGGTCAGACCATCCCAGGCACTGAGTGACACCCTCGCATTCCCAGTTATACATCTGCTTTGCACCTCCCGGACCCCGACTCCGTCCCCACTGGAGTCTGGGTTCTCCAGACTGGACAGCCTTAAGGACCATCCAGTGTAACCCTCTTGTGATGCTGTAATTCCCTCTAGGTCATTTCTGCCATAGAACCACCCAGCTGTTTTTAAGCATCTTCAGGGATGGGGAAATGCCCCTCCCCAGCCCCGCCTTCATCACCCAGGTCCCAGACCGCTCCCACTCCCCGTGACATCCCACTGGCCCTCTTCCCAGCTGCCTCTGTAGCCTTGCTAACTCCGCGGCTCTGGCCTCACTCTTGTTTCAGTCAAGGAGAAATTGACCGCTGACCCGGACAGTGAGGTGGCCACCACCAGTCTCCGGGTGTCACTCATGTGCCCGGTGGGTACAAAGGAGCAGAGACAGGGTGGAGGGTGCGTTAAGCCTCTGGACTCAGCGGAGGGTTCCTTGGGCTGCTAGAGTGAGGCTTTCTGGGGTGCGGGGACTCTGACCAGAGAACTCCTCTCTCCTCAGCTAGGGAAGATGCGCCTGACTGTCCCTTGTCGCGCCCTCACCTGCGCCCACCTGCAGAGCTTCGACGCGGCCCTGTACCTACAGATGAATGAGAAGAAGCCGACGTGGACGTGTCCTGTGTGCGACAAGAAGGCTCCCTATGACTCTCTTATCATTGATGGGTAGGGCCATCCTGCTTTCCGCTTCCTCCTACCTGGGACAGCCACAAGGAGTCCCCACCCCACACACTCTGCCCCTTTTATTATCTATCTCCAACACTGAGGACTTACTATATACTAAGCACAGCGCTGAGCTCTTCTGCCTAATCTCATTGAATCCTCGTAGTAACCCTGTGATATAGGTATTGCCATTATAGGTGAGGAAACTGAGGCCTGGAGAGATTGAGTATTTTACTCAAAGTTCTATTGTTTTAAATGGCAGAGCCAAGGTAGCGAAGTGTTGTAATGTATCGAAGTATCGGAGTGTTGTGATGTATTGAAGCATTATAATGTATCAAAGTGTTATAGCATATCAAAGTGTTGTAACATATCGCCTGTAACAACTGGCTGACCTCCCACCGAGCACAGCAGGGAAGTTCTTTTGAGGGGATGTGCTGCTCCAGCTGCTCCTCATCCCCTTCCAGAGCCTGTGGTTCTTGTTTCCTTTCTAAGGCAGTTTATGGAGTCCTGTATCTCTGCTCCTTTCGTCTTGGCCCTAGCGCTACACAAAGTAGGTGTTTAGAATGTATTTATTTTAAAACGTAGCATTTGAAGTTTGCAAAGCTCTTTTATATACTTTATTTGATTCTGATAACTCAGAGAGGTCAGCAGGGTGGATGTGCCCTACTTTACGGATGAGGAAACTGAGGTTCAGGAAGGTGGGTTGTAGAATTCCCCGGCTACTGTCCTGGCCCCTTCCCAGCCCCATGAAGTCCCTTCTCCCCGCTCCCCCAGGTTATTCATGGAGATTCTTAATTCCTGCTCGGATTGCGATGAGATCCAGTTCATGGAAGATGGCTCCTGGTGCCCAATGAAACCCAAGAAGGAGGCATCTGAGGTTTGCCCCCCGCCAGGGTATGGGCTGGATGGTGAGTGACCCCTTGTCCCCCAGCTGAGCTAAGTTTTAGATGGCCTCTTATCTGAGACACAGTCTTCTTACCACCCACAGGCCTGCAGTACAGCCCAGTCCAGGAGGGCAATCCTTCAGAGAATAAGAAGAAGGTCGAAGTTATTGACTTGACATTAGAAAGCTCATCAGACGAGGAGGACCTGCCCCCAGCCAAGAAGCACTGTCCTGTCACGTCCGCTGCCATCCCAACCCTACCCGGAAGCAAAGGGTATGAGGAAACAGGCCGAGTGTGTGGCGGAAGGGACAGAGGAAGAAGTCAGGGAAGCTTTCTGGTCCCTGGGCAGAGCCTGGGGCAGAGGGGGTCCCTGGGAGGCTGAGCATGTGTGGTTCACTGGCTGCCAGCTCCTTCCTTCCCTCACAGGGTACTGACATCCGGCCACCAGCCGTCCTCGGTGCTGCGGAGCCCCGCGATGGGCACACTGGGCGGGGATTTCCTGTCCAGTCTCCCACTACCTGAGTACCCACCCGCCTTCCCACTGGGGGCTGACATCCAAGGTAGGACCCTGGTCACGAGGTGGGGCTACACCGCCACGTCCGTCCCCGAACCAGGTCAGAACCCCTGCTCCTCTTCAGAGCGTTCCGGTTGTCGTTGCAAAGGGCCCCAGGCCAAGGAGCTGCTTTGGGTTTTTTTGGTGGTGAAGGGGTCAGACTGGAGGTTGATGTTAATCTTTTTTTTCCTACCAGGTTTAGATTTATTTTCTTTCCTTCAGACTGAGAGTCAGGTAAGTGGTCCTCCTCCTCCCTTGAAGATGTCTGATCTCTGAAGCCTCTTTTCTGGGCACCGATGGGCACTCCTTTTCCCCGGAGACCTAAATCCGTTTTTCCGAGGGGGAGGGGGCAGGATGCAAGCAGTTTATTTCCCTCCCAGGCCCCACTGGGACTTCCTGATGCCCATCGGGTCTTCCTCATTACCGCCCTGTCCCTGGAGGTGTAGAGCCCCGCCCCTGCCGGCCCGCCCCTGCTGGCCCACCCCCAGGCCCGTGTGCACTTGGGCACCGCGCCTGCCCCAGCCGGACAGCCCACGTGTTTTAGACCCCACAAGGCCAAGAACCTAGCGGGCCGGCGGGGCATCTCCAGGCGGGAGGGTCAGGGTGGGGTGTGGGGAGGTGGGGAGAGCCAGAGACAGGCTGCTTCTCAGGTACCTTGGGGGTCAGATATCCAGAGGGGTGGCTGTAGCCCACACAGCTCTGAGTTGAGTGACGGGAGGCGGGTCAAGTCAGGATGGAAGCTAAACTGTGCCCTCGATCCCTCCCAGCACTACAGCCCCTCCGTCATCACCTCGCTAGATGAACAGGATGCCCTTGGCCATTTCTTCCAGTACCGAGGGACCCCTTCCCACTTCCTGGGCCCACTAGCCCCGACACTGGGGAGCTCCCACCGCAGCACCACTCCAGCACCCCCTCCTGGCCGTGTCAGTAGCATCGTGGCTCCTGGGGGGGCCCTGAGGGAGGGGCACGGAGGACCCCTGCCCTCAGGCCCCTCTCTGGCTGGCTGCCGGGCAGACATCATTTCCCTGGACTGAGTGGCCTGTGTTACGGAAGCTGCACTGTCCCCCAGAGCTGAGCAGGTGTGCTGTGGAGTCCAGACCCCTGGCCACTGTCACCCCCCAGGGGGTTTGGCCAACGGCCAGAAAGACCTTCATGGACACTTGTTTTAGGCCTCATGTCTGCCTGACAAAGCCAGCACCCGAAGGATTCATATTTAACCTCTTTTTAAGGACATTCGGGTTCTATTTTCGGAACTGTTCTGTAGATGGTGGGCCCAGTCCTTTGGGTCTGCTAACCTAGGCAGTGGGGGGCAGATGGGGTGCAGTGTGAGGTGAAGGGCTAAATCCTCGGCCTTGACTGTCTAGAGCCTCATGGGGAAGAGGCCCTTCGGGTGTCCCCCAAGATGCCCTCTCTTCCCGTCCCCCAAACCCACGGCTCAGCTCCTTCCCCACAGCCACCGTCTCTTCGTGTCCATTCCGTCCTCTTTGGCCAAACAGAAAGGTGGAGAAACCGAGACAGGCAGACACGTGGATAGAGAACTCTATTTTGGGTTGCAGATTTTTGTACATAAACAGGAAAAACCAAAACACATCCAAAGATGACTTCCCCCACCTCCTGCTTCCCAGTATGACTGAGGAGGCGACAGGCACTAGCCCCGATCCCCAGGGCTTTGGGAGCGGGGCCTGTCGCTTGGGCCTCTATTTATATATTTAAGTTCATGATGTTTCCCAGCCGAGCAGCCTGGGGCCTGGGCGTCTGTGGCTGGCCAGGCCATACCCCTGGTAGGTCTGGCTCATTCTGCACCTTTCCCGGGAGGTGGGAGGGGCCTCGCGCGCTCTCCACTCGCCTTTTTCGGGCTCCTCCAGGGCCTAGGACCTCTGTTGTAATTTTACTTTTTATTCCCAAAGCTGTAGCAAAGTTCTTACCCGTAATAAAGGTTGTGAATGTTCTGAGTGTTGCGGAGGTGGGCTGGGGAGGGGGTCATGCGCTTGGCTTTGCAGATCCCTGGTTTGTGGGACGGGGGTCCGCGTTCTGCGCGTCCTCAGCACAGCCTGGGTCCACGTGAGCGCCACTTTTACAAGGACGGGGGGGGGCAGGGGGGTCACACTGGGGAGTTCCTCCTCCCCTCTCCCGCACGCCCACAAAGCGCCCCCAGCCCTCACCTTTGCCTGCCCAGATGCTGCAGCCAGAGCCCGAGGGCGAACTTGGTCCCCGTGCTGACCCTCTCTGTGTCCTCTGTGGTGGCTGGGGTTGTCCGCAGCAGTGTGGACATGGGCACGGCCAGAGGGCGAGCTCCTCCGTCCTCCTCCAGTTCCGTTGCACTGCACAGTGACAGCTGTCTGGGCCGTGCCAGTGGCGGGGCCCACATCCCTCATCCATATCCATTGTCACCCACCCGAGCATCACAGGGGTGGGTGGGCGTTAACCTCACTTATTAGAAAAACATTTCAAAGAGAGTTGAACGACTTGTCCCAATAGGCGAGGGGGACACAAACCTAGGTCTTCAGTGCAGGGGTTTGATGGGCCGTATCGTTGATCTCATTTTCTCTTTTATCATTTGACCTAAATCTCGCCCACCACCCGGAATTCCCCCCGGAGGAGACAAACTGAACTACTCAGCGTGTGTTGCGTGGGAGGGTCAGGGAGCCTTTACTTACAGGACAGAGGGTGGTAGTTCCCGGGAGAGGAGTCTGGGCGTCTCAGTCCCATCCTCTGTAGCAGCCACTGCAGCTGCTACGTCCGCTCCCAGCCACATAAAGGCGCTCACCTCACTGGGGTTTGGTTGCATCCGGGCCTGGGGCCAGATGTGTTGATCCCTTTATCACGGCCCCTCTTAGGGGGCCTGATCACAGCCTTACCCACAGGAGGCATGGAGAGAAGCTCGGGACGGGGGAGAGGCTACTGGATTCTTGGTGATCTCCGAGTTGTCCCCTCCCCCACCTCAGTCACAGTCAGAAGCACCATCCTGAGCCCCGATTTCCTTCCTCCACGGCCAGCCTTACCTGCAGCTGCTGCTCTGACTCCTGAGAGATCACGAGTAGGTAGAGAATGACGTGATGGTATTTGGGAAGACCCCAGCTCAGCCTTGGAGGGTAGGCAGACTGAGAAAAAAACAGCAAAGTGAGAACTTCCTGTCTCTTTTTGAGACTAAATACAGCTGAGGAAGAAGAGGGTGGTGATGGTGTGGGAGGGATGCAGGTGAGGATGGGGGACTCGACTCCCAACCACCCACCCCACTCTCCAGTGTTCTCCCTGCAGCCAGGGCAGGTAGGGCTGTTCCATGGGCTCCTGCGGGTTAGAATTTGTTCTTGGTTAGGTAGGGAGGGGCCTCTCCCAGGTCCTTGTCTCACCTCCCATAACCCCAGAGGGGCCCAAGAGAACTGGCCCCGGGGCAGCTGTAGTCCGCTCTCCTCCTGCAGCTCTCGAAGCCCTCCGTCCAACAGCTGGCAGTGAGGGAGGGCAGGTCAGGGGCCAAGTCTGCCCCGCCCACACCCAAGGTGGTCCCACCAGCCTCTGGGATCAGGGAGGGGCGCAGGTTGGGTCAGTTGACTGGTTACCTCTTCATCTTCCACGTGCCCACCTGCAACAAGAGTGGGTCCAGTAGGGGACGGTGTGGTCCTGAAAGACCCCTCACTGTTTACACCGCCCCCTCTGGGGACCCAGATGCGATGGCAGCGTCTCGTGATTATGCCAAAGGCCACATTTCCGGGCCTACTTCTCTGTCCTGAGACTGGGAATGGCGTTGTTCGTGAAGGGCACGTTTTGGCCCTGGACGTGGGGCCAGGTCTTCAGGGCGCTCACCTGGAGGCACCCAGAGGTTAGGGGAAACGCGGAGGGTGCGTGTCCTTCGAGTCAACAAGACGGTCTGGTCGCTGGACTGCAGAAGGACGACCACAGCCAGGTCCACACCCCGACTGGCGGGCAGCTCCGTCCCCGGAGGCCTGGGGTGCTGGTCCAGGGCCTCGAAGGGGCAGAAAGCGGGGCGCTGGTGGGAGGGAGCCGCTAGGGTTAGGGCTTCAGAGGCGGGGCGCGCTTTCAAAAGCGGGGACACCGCGCGCCGGGGCAGAGGCCCCCCGCGCCACCCGCCGGGCCCTGCTCCCGACCTGGAGCGGAAGCCTGGCCGAGGCGCCCGGGAACGGCGCGGCCGAGAGGAGCAGCTGTCCCCGCCTCCAGCCGCAGTGCGTGGGCCACGGCCCGCGCCCGGGCCCCGCGCCCAGGCGGCCACACACGCTCTGCGCGAAGCCCAGCGACTCCGGGCGCCCGGACACGAGCAGCTGCACGCGCGCTGCGGCCATAGCGCGGCTCCGTCGCTGCGGCCCGCTCGGCGCCCTCTGGCGGCCCAGGGGCGGAGGGAAGCCAGGCTCCCCCGACGTCCCGGGAAGTCCAGGCCTGACACTTGGGGGTGAGCCATAGGTGTATCGTTAACAAGTGACAAAGGAGACCCCCATGAGACCCCCTCTAAATTCTCGGCTCCCCATCTCCCATTTCTGTGTTTAGGACAATGACCCCCAGACCGAATGACTTCTGGACTCACTTGTCACCTCCCACCAGCCACGGACTAAGCACACCTCCACAGAGCTCCGCCCACTTGTCACAGCAGGTATGGCCAGGAATTAATTAGATCTGTCTCCTAACGAGACACCCAGGAGAGACTCTGAACTGCCCCCTCCATCCTCACACAAACGGAAACCAAGAGCAGCAGATTCTACCTCCTTAAACTTTTCCAGATCCATCTTACTCTCCAGCCTCCATTGGCCTAATTCGATCCTTCCTCATATTCTGCCCGAGATATTGCAAGTCTCCAAATAGCCCCCAATCTGTTCTCTACAGTGCTGTCAGCAATCTTTCTAAAACACAAATGCTTTGCTTCTCATCACTCTCAGGATATAAGCTCCTTAACACAGTGCGGGAAGGACCCAGCAGCCCCCGTCCCTGCCTGTCTCCCAGCCTCAATTCTGGCAGGATTCCTGCCCTATTTCCTAGTCACACCCTATCTGCAGTTCCCTCAAGAACCAGGCTGTCCTTTCCTCTGGGATCCTCTCCCCCTTCCACCTGGCAAATCCGCATCTTTCAAACGACAGAGTGTCACTTTTCTCTGTGCTCCCTTTCCTACTGTCCACCATAGCCCTCCAATACCTCTGTGTACTTAGTTGACTCATCCCACTATGCTGTCATCAAGGCTTAGTCATCTTTGTATCTTTAGGGTGTGGCCCAGTACTGGGCACATAATAGGTGCTCAGTAAATGATGGTGAGTGGCTTGGCAGTGGAGATGCTATCTTATTTATTTTTTATATTATACTTAGAGATGCTATCTTATTTTTTACATTATACTTAATATAGTGGCTAGCAATTAATTGGCACTCAAATGTTAAATGTACTAGAGAGAACTAACATTAGTAGAAGGAAACCGCAGATTATAAAACTGCTTTAAGTGGACTGAAGCTGCTGTGACAAATTACGTCGATATTAACCATAGTCCTGAGAGAAAACTTAAGAGGTCGTTTTAAGGAACCATGAAGAGCAAGGCAATGATTTATTACTTACCATACGTGGGGCATTGTGCTGAGTGTTCTACATATATAATTTCAGATGTGCTAGAAGCCTAGAGCTAGCTAATGTGGCTTCTAGCCATAGATTCTAGTGTGATTGAGTCAATCCATTTGAGAGCCCTAAAAATAGCTTTTCAGCCCCCCTTGGTGGTAGTCTTTCACATTCCCTATGCCAGGGGTCCCCAACCACAGTCTGGTACCAGTCTGTGGCCCGTTAGGAATTGGGCTGCACAGTAGGAGGTGGGCGTCGGGCTAGTGAGTGAAGCTTCATCTGTATCTGCAGCCACTCCCCGTGCTAGCATCACCACCTCGGCTCCTCCTCAGATCATAAGGTGTTAGATTCTCATAGCAGCCCTGGCCCCTGGTACTAAGAAAGTTGGGACCACTGCCCTACATAGTATGTGTGTTTCAGATTACAGGGTAACAAAGAACAGCTGTCTTTTGAAAATGGAATGACCTGCTTAAGAAGTTTCTTCCATTGCCAAGGATGTTCACACATGCGCTGGGCTGACTTCGTGGTGGAAGCTGATGCATCTGACAGATTTTAAGGTTCTTTATCCTGCCAAGATTTGAGGAGGGAAGAATGTAGTGCTGGGTTGAAGACAGGATCAGCAAATTTTTAAAAATATGCGAAACTCTTTCTGGTGTATTCTGGGTGGTACGGATAGAGCTTCCGTATAAGATTCTGTAACTTATCCCACTGCAAAGAATGCATCCGGGCACTTCCTTTATTTTTTCTTTCAATCCCCCAGATCTTTTAAGGAACATGCTTCTTCTGGGTCATCATCTCTTCATGGTGCTCTCAATGTATGACTCCAGCAGGAAGATAGTTTCATCCACCTGGATCTCGCAGGCATCCAACCTGAGTGAGAAAGGGAAAGCATTTGCCCAGACTGAACATTCGCGAGCACATCCTGGGTGTGGCCATGGAGACTTGCTTGTTTATCCTTGAGAGTAAAGCAGGAGAACCAAGAGATCATTCTCCCTTTTACTGAGCACCTCTTATATGCCAGACACTTTGGAAACTGCTGAGGACTTGAAAGACATAGCCTTTGTCCTGAGAGAAGTCACAGTGCAACGTGCAACCAGGAGAAAGACTAGCACGTGTAAAGGCACAGGTGTAAAAGGACCTAGTATGTTTTAAAATAGAAGCTGAGAGTGGCTGAGGCTAACGTGAGTACTGACTGGGAACTCCCTCAACATGACTTAAGCCTTCTGTGAAAACCCTGCAGCCAACATCATACTGATGGTGAAAGACCAAAAGCTTTCTCCCCAAGATCAGGAACAAGACAAGGATGTCTGCTTTTCCTGTCCATTCGACCCTTTCCTAGAGGTGCTAGCCAGGGCAATTAGGTAAGAAAAAGAAATAAAAGGCATTCAGGTTGAAAAGGAAGAAGGAGAGCTATTTCTAGTCATAGATGACACGATCCTATATATAGAAAATCTCAAAAGATCCGCAAAAAAAAAAAAAAAAAGGATTAGAGTCAATAAACAAACTTAGAAGTTACGAGATATAAAATCAAAACACAGAAATCAGTTCTATTTCTATACACTAGCAATGAATGATTCAAAATGAACTGAGGAAAATGCTAAAATAGCATCAAAAAAGAATAAATTTAACAAAAGAACTACAAGATATGAATACCAAAAATGACAAAACATCGTTAAAAGAAGTTAAAGACCTAAATAAATGGACGGGCCTCCCCTGTTCATGGGTTGGAAGATTTAATACTGTTAAGATGGCAATATTCCCCAAAGTGATCTGCGAACCGAAAGGAATTCCTATCGAGGTGACTGGTAAGGGGTAAAAAGAAAAGATGGAGACAGGCAAGTATGAAACTGTAAAAGGCTGTGTATGTCACACCAAGGAGTCTGGTCTTTGTACTGCGAATATAAGAGTTAATATAAGCATTGAAAGTATAGAGAGATACTATCAACCATTTTAAAGATAACTTTGAGAACATATAACCATTTTAAAGATAACTTTGAGAACATATAAATGATGGTTTGGAAGGGGAGGTGACTGTGAAGATCTAGGAAAGAGGTGATTAAGGCCGGCATGGAGACCAGGGTGCAAGGCCAGATTAGAGACACATTCTTGAAGTAAATTCAACCACCTCGGTGAACAGGAGTGTGTGTGGTGGGGGAGGAGGAGCTGAGGATGTCTTCAGTTTTTAGCTTTGGAAATAGGTGGATTAAATTCTGTCAACTGAGCTGGCAAAGAAGGCAGCGAGTTTAGGTTTGCTCGTGTTAAGTTGGAGGGGTCGCAGGATACTGAGGTGGATTTGTCTAGAATGTAGTTAGAAACACAGGTCTGAAGCGCATGATGCTTACTTGTTGACGTTACGTTTCAGGGTCTCTAGCTGCTGGCGTTCAGGGGCTGTGATCATCTCCTCTATTTCTTGGAGCTGTGCCTCCTCTGCGCCCGTGGCCTGCATAGACGCGATGATGGCTTCTACTCGCTGAGACTTTTCTAGTAGACGCCTGCCAGACAAACACAGCTCTAAGGCTTGGCCCCTAGCCGCGGAGATTCTTTTACCCTTGAGCGCTGGGACATAACCCACCTTTTACCACATTCCTGGTCTAAGTGGATAACGCCCTTCTCCAAGGATGTTTTCTGCAAACTTAGTTAGAAATGTGACTTCACTCCTCAGACTCTTACTGCCTCTCATTTGCACTTTAAGTTTGGTGCCAGTTTGTACATTTCTCATGAATTTAATCTACAAAGTTATTTTATTGGCAGTATATGAGAAAAGTGTAGACTAATGCATGATTTATGCCAACCTATGCCAACAATTCAAGGCAACTGGCCTGGTTATTGTTTCTTGGTTTCTATTTCTAGAGAATGCTTCTCCGCAAGCCTTTGACCTTGAAAAATGTAATTATTCAACTAAAAATTCTACTCACTTGTTCTCTTTGGTTTCGAATTGCCTCCTTTCTATCAAGTTGGCTATGCTCTGAGGAGAAAGAAGAAAGATAATAAATGCATATAGTTCTATTTCTGTTTAAGTAGCTCGGGTAAAATGGCAAAAGGGAGGGCCTGAGGGGGTGACTTGTCTGTGTGGAGGGGGTGGGGGAAGGCCCAGATGTTACCTTGTAACACCTGTGCAGCAACATCCGGGCAGCTGACAGGATGTTCACCGTATATAAATAGAAGGTCCTGGATGGGGCATGGTCTGGTGTTTTGGGAATTTCCTATTTGTCCATAGAAAGAAACATAGGAGAAATTATACTATTCTTCACAACTGGCAAAGTGGACACTTGTCCCGTACGGAGCTACTTAGCCCCCTTGTTCACGTATACGTTCCCCTCCCACCGTCATCCAGCATCTGCGTTTATGACATAACCAGCCGGGTGGAGAGTTGGGCTGCCCTTTTTCCCCATCCTGAGTGGGGAAGAAAGAGAAGGCAACTCACATTTACGAGCAACTCTCTGTGCCAGATAGCTTGTACTGAATCTTTATGACAAACCATGTTATTTTTATTACCACCATCTATTACTGTTTTATAGACAGGAAAAATGATGGTGAGTAATTTGCTCAGTGTAACTGGATAAGAGGTAGAGCTGTGATTCTGACTCCAAAATCCATTCTATCCATTACCTTATAGATGCTGTTGATAGATTTACTCTGTAATAAACTTAAGGCTTAAGGAAAGGACAAATCATAGGGACTAAAAGCTAAAGAAAAAGGGTAGGGTGATTCTGGGGTGATATCTTGGCTGTCTTCTTTCTTTACTAGGCCAGTTAAAGCGCCACAATTATCTTTCAAGTGCTTGCTATGTCTTTGTTAACCTTTTTTTCTGCCTCAGAGCTGGGCGAAGAGTTTGCTGGGGTTCAGGGTGTTTGCCTCAGGAGTTTGCCTCACTCTACGCCAGCTCTGCTGGTCGGCGATCTTTACACCACTGGTTGGTTACCTGGAGTGATATGAAATTTTCAGAGAGCATCTTATAAAGCATATCCTTTGCCTCCTTTGCTGGAATCATTGCAAAGTCTTCTACTTGCTTCTGCTCCAGGTGTTTCTTTTGCAAAACTAGACGGAATATTCTGGCACAGCGAGATCCAAATCTGGAAAGGAATGAGGAAAGCAAATGGCATACCAAAGTAGATTAGCTTTAGCTCCGAGGCTCAGATGGCAGTTGCTGTGTTTCCATGTGTGGAGCCAGGAGCAGAGCCAGAGCAGAGAGAAAGGGTGATCAGAGCATCCTTCACAGCTCCACGGGCTGGTGATGGTCCTGCTGATCTAAGGTAGTCACCGACGGCCGAGGCACTTGAGTGCCTCAGTTCCCACACTGGGAAGTGAAGGCTTTAGGAAGGCTGGTTAACTGGCATCACTGGGAATTAAGCAGTAGGATATTTAGGGTGGAGAGGAATAGCAGATGGGATCCACAGCAGACTAGGGGAAAACGGGACAAGCTGTGCCAAGGTGCGCCTATGTTAGTTGCTTACATAATGATCAAATTACTCATTCGAATGGGGCGTGGAAAGGACTTGTCTGACCCCCACCCCAGTCGGGGGTACCTCCTTACCTCTCCTGGACGACCGACTCCAGCGTGGCGGTGGCTAGGGATCCTAGAGCCTTATGCAGGTCTTTATGTAGAGAATCAAGGTCACTCAGTAATGTTCTGGCCTGGGCATTGTGATCTTAGTTTTGTTCCCAAGTCTCTAATTTAAAATTTAAATGTTGTTTTGTTTTTCGCATCGGTCTCATTTATGTTACATAAACATTTCAAAACCTTAATTAAATAAGATGTTTACATATCAGGATTTTGCTTAACTGAAATTTGGTTAATTAAAAGTCCTTTCTCACTTCGTTATCATTAATGTATTAATTCAGTTGTCTAACATATTTAGTATCCTAAATATTATCAAATCTGTTTCGTAGTCTGGCTGCCTGTGAGGAAACGACTGGTAAGGATACTGATGACGTACATTCCGCCGCCACTGTCGCCAGACTTTCCAACAAACTCCAGCTGTTAAAGCAGAGAGAGAGAGAGACAGAGAGAGAGTTAACTGAACAGAAACTGGTTCTGTTTCCGAAGGAGCAAATCTCGCCAAGAGTGTGACCAGCAGGCGACCCTCCTATCGGAAGACGGTGGAGAAACCGTCTGAGCCGGCTCAGTAGAGGACGAGGGTACGGGAGAACGACGCCAGGTGTCAGTGGCAGAAATGAATCATAAAAACCGCAGAAAAGAGAAATGAACAAACAAAAGAGCCGACACAGACTTACTGGATCATCGGCCAACAGAGTGAGATACTGATCCAGAACCTGCTTCGCGATGTTGTAGCCAACGGGTAGGGATTTGAAGATCTGCGGAGGAGAAACAGTGCAAATGGGTTTGGGAACTTCGAATTGCTGACGTTACTGAAATAAAGACGTTTTGACTTTAGATACCACAGGTACAAAAATGTCCAAAAATACAATAGCACTGTTTGTAAGAGTAAAAATCTAGGACTCATCCAAATGTCTAATAATAAGGAATTAAAATAAAGTACAACATAGCCGTTAGGTGGAATATGACATGGCCATTATAAAGAATAAGACAGATTTATAAATACTGACATGAAAAGGTTTACATTATACTGTCATATGAAACATGTAAGTTGAGAACAGTATAGAGAGTATAATCCATTTTTTTTTGTTGGTTAAAAAATATATATCTATATAAGTGTGAAATGATACATTAAAAAGAGATCTTAATAAAGATAAGTATCAAACTATTAACAGAGATCTCTGGGGTTGGGATTATACGAGACTATATCTATACATATATCTAAACTGAAGTACGTTATATATGATAAGAAGCACAGGTTAAGGGTTCAAGCTGAGTACTGACGATTGTAATATATGCATGTAACTGCCACCCACAACAAGATATAGAACACGCCCAACATTCCTGAAAGTTTGGGGAACTACAACTTTTAAAAAACTATACATTTATATACTGTTTGAATATAGTCATGTAATTACTTTTGTCATCAGAAAAAAAACCTGAAATTTTTGTTTGTAATAAGTTTAAATTTTTTGAAATATGTAAAGAAATAAGTATATTTTATATGGATAAATATAAATATCAAAATAATAGAATATAAACATTCTTGAAATAGTAAATATTAATATTTTAAGAAACAGCTATATTAAAAACAAATTTAAAATACACGAAATAGTTTACAGTCAAGCTACCCAGAACATGCCCGATCCCGTCTGATCTCGGAAGCTAAGCAGGGTCAGGCCTGGTTAGTACTTGGATGGGAGACCACCTAGGGAGACCAGGTTGCCGTAGGCATAAAAAATAAAAAATAAATAAGGGATTGTAAGCTGACAAGGTCCTTGCAATCTGTGAGGTCAACCAAGGGTTGCCTTGCCTAAAAAAATAAAAAGAAAAAAGAAAATACATACAATATACTAAAACAAACAAACAAACAAACAAACAAATATAAGGGGCCAAATAATATGCTGAGCACCGAGGCTCTCAGGTTCCAAACGGCGCATTCTCAGAACAGGGACAATTGTCCTCTGACTACGGGAACGGTTTAGAATTTTAAAAGCTGGATCCCAAGAGACCAAACGTTTCAGCACCTACCCCTGGAAGAGAACCCCTGTCCCATCTCAAACGACAGAGACTCTTTTTAGGCTCAGATCTCAACCTAACCCCGGGCTGTAGGTATGATAACGACGTTATACAAGCGTGTAAGAACAGGACACTCACCTCATGGGAAGACAGAGGCTGCGTGAAGGGGGCGCCGGAAGGCGTGGTGACCTCGCTCACCCGGAGCATCGTCCTCACAATCTCGCTGCTGGTCTGGGTTTGAAAAGTGGACGGACGGGCTTTCAGAATTTGTTCTGCTGCGCTGGCTCTGGGTACATGCCCGTGGCCACATGTGGCAAATAAGTGAATGTCCCTGATGGCTACTGTCCCACCCACTTAGACATCACCTGGTCCATCCTGTTGGCGACTGCGCTGACAATGGCTTGGTCTCGGAAGTGCTGATGGAACCTGTTGAGGTTGGCCTGCCAATAAATCCCATCGTCTGGAATGGGCTGGGGAGGAGAGAAGGATAGAGAAACATCTAGATGCAGTGAGGAGTTTTCTGGTGAGGAGCTGGGATTGAACTGGTCACCAATTCTTTTCTGACACGGTAGCAACAAATTGGTTGCAGAAAAATCACCCAGTCATGTGATCGGTGCTTCAACAAACCCGCACTCTTCAACATCAGATACTCTACGCCCACTCCAGTCTCCCTCTATTTTATATTTTGACCCTCCTCCAGTATCCCCAAATCTCTCATTTACTCTGCCTTTCTCAATCTTAGCAAAGATCTTAGCAAAGAAAAAATAGAAGCCAGGAGCCAGAACTCTCTCAAATTTGTGTACATACCCCTACCACATTTTCCTTTAATAAAAAAAAAATGTATTTTTACCACTTTTATCCAGTGCGGGAACGTTCCTCCTTTTCCCTAAGGTTAGTGCCCACACCGGTATGCTAGATCTCGCCCCGTCCTGCGTTCTCGGGGTCCCAGCTCAAGCAGCCTTCCCTCCTCTGCTCCAAATCTTCAGCCTCTTTGCTGTCTCCTTCCCATCAGCCTTTACCTTGTGCGGATCTTTTTTAGTCTTAAAGCATTCTCCTCCAACATTATGCCTTCCCTCCTTTTTATTTCTGTCTAAACCAAGCTTCTCAAGAGGTGGCCATCCCAGCTGTACCCCCATCCACGATGTGTTTAACCCATTGCCACCATTAGACCGAGACGCCAAGGCCCCGAGGACTTGCTTGTTGCTAAGTTGAGAGAATATTGTCCAGTTCCGACCTTATTTGATCTTTTGAAGCATAAGGATGTGGTAGGACATTTTTTCCTTCCTAACTCTATGTGGCCCCTTGGATTTTGTGACACTATGCTTTCTTGGTGTTCCCCTAATCATTCTGGCTACTATTCCTCAGTCTCCACAGATTCCTTTCCAGAAACCACCTGTAAATGCTGGTGACCTCAAGATTCTGTCCATAGCCCTCGTTTATGTTCTACATATTCTGCTTAGGTGATTTTATGTGCTCTCAAAGCTTCAATTACTGATGTACTTCTGAATCTATTACTTAATTCTAGAACTCCCTATGAAGCTCCAGATGCACAGACACAACTGTCATTTGCACCTGTTCCTCAAACCTGTTCGGCTAACCCAATTTCTTAAGCTAGAGTAGAGTATCATCCCTAACCCCTTGCTCTCCCTCACTGACCATCCAGTTGCCAAGTTCTATCCCTTGCTCTCCCTCACTGACCATCCAGTTGCCAAGTTCTATCTATTCTTCATATTATCAGATGTCTCCTTTTCTTTATCCCGACTGCCATCATCACCTTACTTCAGGCTCTAATCGTGGCTCACCTGGATTACTATAATATAGTGGACACTATAAAAAGGGTAATAGGTTTTCCACTTTTATCCTTGTTTCTTTTCCATCATTCCCCCCAAAGAGCAGTACTTTTTAAAAAAAATCTTTGGGGTCACAATTCCCTTGACTCTGAAGAAGGCTATGGAGTGCTCTACAGAAAAATGCACATGTACAAATACAGGCGGATTCTCTGAAATCCCTCGTTAGTCTATTCCTGGCCAGTATTTAATGGAGTTCTACTACTTCCCAACCAGGAGCCTCTACGTCCCTCAGTCCCTCGGGGCTCATCTCACTGCTCTTTCTGGCTTGCTTCAGGGTGAGGACTCGTAACCAGGAAGCCCTGTTACCTCTTTGCTGTCTGCGGTATGTTTTGGTCTCTTGGCCTTGGGCTCCCCGATTGCATCGTCCTCAGACGATCTCCTCCTTTTACCTTTTCCTGCCAAATAAAACAATTGTACAGTCAGGCTCTAACTCATATGATCACAAGGCATGATCACACATGAGAGCAGGTGTCTCTCATTCTAAGAACATCTGTAGCTGCCTCTAGGTTGGAGCTGCTGAGGAGACAGAGTAGCTTTAAGAAATTCCAGCAAACGATGAAGTCATCTGAAACTCGATATGTTCGAAAAGAAATTCATGATCTTTTGCCCTCAAACTGTCCCAGCTCACTGTAGCCTTTCACAGGGAATGCACAGTGCCATCATCCTCCCACACGGGCAAGTCAGAAACATAGATGTTATTCCTGATACCTCTGTCTCCCTCACCCCTTGTACAGCTTTTTCTGGTTTGTCTACATTTATCTTTGGTCCATCCTTTCTGCACACAGAAAAATATTTTAAAAATGCAAGTTGATCACATGTCACCTCCCTGCTTAAAATTCCTTTCATGGTTTTCCTTTGCTCTTAGGATAAAAACCAGATGTTCTGTGGTCTTGCATGATCTAACCCCTGCCTATCTCCTTAACCTTATCTCATGGCTCTCTCTCCTTTGCTCACTATGCTTTAACTGACCTGCTTTTAATTCCTCAAATATTCTATTTTTTTTTCTCACTACATACTTTTCCTTTTGCTAAAAACACTTATTCTCTGTACCCTTTCATACCTTACCTAACTGGTTGGATCCTACTTTTGCTTTAAATCTTAGCTCACATGCCACTTACTCGAAGAAGCACGTGCCCCAAGTCCCCAGATAAGTCTGGACCCATGTTATATATTTGCAGAATACTTCACACTTTTCCCTTGTAGTACTTATCACAGTTTGTTATACATCTACATGGTTGATTAATGCTAAGTTTCCTATACTAGACTTAAGCCTCATAAAGGTACCATGTCGGTTTTTCATTATTTTACACCAAAGTATCTGGCACAGAGTAAATACATGGTAACTGCTTGCTTTATTGATTCATTCATTCAACAATTATTGAGGAAGAATCTATAATTAGAGCAAGTCACAATTCCAGGGGTCAAAATTCCTTACCTATCAAGCTCAGTTTCGGAACCAGGTACATGTCCTTTTCATTGATGACAAGAGTAGGGGCAGGTGGCGGTGGCCCAGGGTCTGGATTCTCAGTGGCAGTCACCAACGGGCAACGCTGCACGAAGTGTGTGTCTGCCAGTCGCACAAATGTGTTTGCCACCTCAGCATAGTCCATGGTCTTGCCATCTGTACGACAGGAGTAAAGAGGCAGGTGAGATGGCCCGATAGCTGAGGGTCCGCTCCTGCAGCCAGCCAGTCTCTTTTGCTAACACCTGTGGACACGGTACTAACCCTCCATAGTCTCTGTGAGCCGGTCTGCCACTTTCTTTACAACAGCTGACATTGTCATTTTGCCATTCAACAGCAGCTCCTCCACAATCAGCTCTCCGGTGTCGCTGTACAGCGTTTTGGCAGTGTAGATATACCGGGGGTACCTGAGCAATCGCAATACCCGGCTGCACTGGGCTTCATACTCCACCACGCCACGTTTGTGCACTTGATATACCGCCAGGTTATGTTGGATGAGGACACACAGGGCCTTCTTTACCTAGGTAAGACCCAAAAGGAAGAGAAAATATCCAAAGATATTTTCATTGCGGGCAAGTTTTGTCCAACAGCTTACTAAGTAAGCTTCAGGAGATAGCCAGATAATTTCTGTGCTGCTTTCCTCCCTCCATTGGACTAGCTAGTAAGAATCACATGTCAATGGAAGAAATCAGGAAGATTCTTTGCTATGATGTTCATACTTCCTCTGATCTGCATCTTTCAAAGTACAATTAATTTTTTCTCTACTCTCATTCTCTTAAAGGTAGTACTGAGATTAATAGGCTCTCTATGAATGAATGAAATATGGCAAAGAACGAGCAAAGATTTGCCGAAGAGCCACGATGGGCCAAGAACACTTTGAGAAGCAGAACCTTGAGGCCTATGTCTCATCCTCTTTTCCCCAAATAATGTTGTTCTGATCCTACAGCAGGCTTTCTCCCTTTCCACTTCATGAGGTGGGGAGTAACAATATTCAAAGATAGGTAACAGAGATTAATAAAATGAAAGCAAATTAATATCATCCAAATATACCTGATCCAATGATGTCCCTGTGTCATGGGCAATTACTCTTAGTGACTGGCTGCCACTTCTGATTAGGTGGACTCCGATTTTCTCCACGATCTCTCCAAAATGCTCTTGCAGCAACAAAGAGCACAGTTTAATTTCTGCTTGAGTCATGGTATTGATGAGTCTCAGAGCTAGGAAAAAAAAAAGACTGTATGAAAGAAAGTTTTTCTTTTCTATTGGGAGTAGAGCTGCTGAGTACAAATTTATGTACTCCCTGGAGGGCAATTTGACATTACACATCAAAACCTTAAAATCTTGCATACCTTCCACCTAATAACTTCATTGTGGATACTATGCTCTAAGGAAATAATAAAAAGATATCACTGTAGTTCTCTTTAGAATACTGTAGTTCTCTTTAGAATACAGAAACCACCTAATGTTTAACAACAAGTAATTAATAACTATGATATACTCACATAATATAACATGTACTAGTATTGAAAATTGTTCATTAAGTGAAAGAAACAGGCTACAAAGCAATAAGAAGGAAAAAAATGTATGCATTGAAAAAAAGACTGGAAGACTGACCAGACATCACTTTATCTTTATGGGATTGTGTATGATTCTAATTTCCTTTAAAGATTAGGTGTAGATAGTTTTGCAGTGTCACAGACCTTAAAGTGTATACTTTGTCGTTTGGAAGAATTAAGGCCAAATTACAGCCCACTGGGAGTGAACAGGCACTCATTCCCAGTCCATAAAGGAAATGACAACTTAGAAAAAGAAACTGAGAGGTCAAGGAGCGCTTCAGAACAGGACGTTTCTAATAGGAAATGAATCATGTCGTCTGCAGGGCAGTATTTAATTCTGAAATTTCTACTTATTAACAAAGTAGACACAAACAGAATCAGACGTATCATAAATGCTACCAAACGTTTGTTTGTTCATTTATTTCCCCTAATTCCTCAGAAGCAAGTCTTTGCCTCTCAGCCTCAGTATCCCAATCCACATGTTTTTGGGGAAGCATCCCCAGACTCTTTGCCATACTCGAAAGGATCTGCAAGGAACTTGGCTCCTGGCTCTTTACTCCCTTCACGTAGGTTCCCGTTCAGGACATGGTGCCTTGGTCCAGAGAGACAGGGCCGCCTCGTTGAGACAGCATTTTCCACTAACCTCTGGGTCAATATAATGCCACCGAGGTCCCCACAGCGGCTTCGCGCGGGCCCCGCTACATCCGGTGCACAGGGGAACCCTCCGCCCTTTCCTGCAGGAGGACGGACACCGAGGCGGACCCGGAAACGGGCAGCACGTGAGCCGCTCTAGCCCAGAGTTTCAGTGGCTTCCGGGGGGCGCTCTCTCTTCCGTCTCGCTGGTCGGTTGGAGGACCGGCGAGGGGCTGTTGGAGGAGCCGCCGGGCGGACTCTCCTTCCTGTGCCTCTTTGGTGCTGGAGGCGGGCCTTGGGGTCGCCGTCCGCTCCGCCGCCTCCCTGGGCCCGGCCGACTCACGTGACGGACGCGGGCTCCGGAACGGCCGGCCGCGCTGAGGCAGCGGCGGCAGAGGCGGCGAGCGCGGCCGGGAGGTAGCGGCCCGGCGAAGGACAGGCCGGCTGCCCTCTCGGACCGCCGCGGCGGAAGAGAAAAATGGCGGAGGCCTCGGCGGCCGGGGCGGGTTCAGGCGCCGCTGTCGCCGCGCACCGGTTTTTCTGCCACTTTTGCAAGGGCGAGGTCAGCCCCAAATTACCGGTAAGAGCCCCCTGGATCCCTGCGCTCGGCGTCGGCCTGGATTCCTCGCCCCGAATGGGTCTTCAGCTTCCCGCACAGCCCTGAAATCGGCCTCCCAAATATTGCTGCCCGCTGCCTGGCGTCCCGGCCCTGCCCCCGTCACTCCCGCCCAGCCTTTCCCCTCCCCCTCGGGTGCTCGGGCGCGCCCCTCACTCCCTCTCCTTTTTCACCTGGCCCCGCTCCACCTATTTTTATTTTCTTAGCAAGTTCTCCCCTGACAACTCTCTGCTCGATTTTCCTGCATTCTTCTCCTTGTCTCCTTCCCACGATGACCTCTGTTTCCACCCCCCCCCCCATCTTGCATTTCCTTTTCCACTTTTCACCAGATCTCCACCCTCCCATCCTTAGTAAAGCAAAATCGCGGATGGGTGAGGATGACCCCTATTCAGTTGTCTGTAGGGAAGGAGGCACGTAAAGAAGAGGGTTAGAAGGCAGTCCGGGCGGAGGGGGATTTTTCTCTTCCGTGGTTCCCAGGCTTCTTGTGAAAGTGAAAACAGCAGTGTCCTAACGAGGGCAGACTGACTGCGCTCCCTGTCACTGTCGAAGGAAATGACTTTAGGAAGAAGGCAGGATGTGTTTCAACTTGGTTATTTTGGTTGTCATGCTGCCAGGGTTTTTTAGCACCATCTCCCTTACCCGCCCCACCCCACCCCCCACCCGCATTCTGTCTTTTCACTTAATGAAAAGATCCAGGACAGAATGCTGGGGACCGCATCCTCTGACATAAATTGGTTGTCACCAGTTTCTGCCAGACTGTTAGTCCCTAGGGAGGTAGTGCTGTGGGTCGTGAAGAAGGCGCTTATGCAGCGTGCTAGCTAAACCCAGAAGTGGGTCGTGTTAGAGCTACTGCATGGAGAGCCACCTTGGTGAATGTTCATCTTTTGGTCAACTCTTGTTAGAATTAGTTATGGATCTTTTCCTTAGAGGTATCCAGGTTCAGTCTTAAGACAGGGTGGCTGCCTAACAATTTAGCTTTCTAATGCCTCAGATACAATCTATGAGAGAGCCTACTAAAGTATGTCTGAACGAATGCCTTAGAGACACAAATGGCGTCTGGTCTGTAAGCCCCTAAGCGTTTTAACCTTTTCACCTAAAAGTTGTGCTATTTAGGTTTTTATAGCATTTTCTTTCCCTTTTATTTAGCCCCAACTTCATAGCCAGTTTCATCTTGTTAAAAATTTTAGGTTCTGTGGCCTAGGCCTAAAGTTGTTTTTTTTTTCTTTTTTTTTTAAATGAAAGGATTTCTTAGGCCATTGCTAGCCAAAAAAGAAGACGGGTCTAGGGGAACGGAGTCTAAACCACCAGCGGGAGAGGAAGGACAATGTGCCTATGGTCTCCAGAGTTTGCAAGTATCTTTATACATCAGGTCGTGGGAAGGGGTTAGAAAGGTGTAAGCTGTTTGAAAGCATTTGTATTACATGAGCTATAAGCAAAGGGGTGGGAGAAAGTGAAGCGGGGCCAGCTCTGGGATAGGTGCGGAGTCCACAAAAAGAAACGACCCCTCCTGTGTGGGTTGGCTGTGGGCAGCAGTCTGGAAAGCCCACATGTGAACAAGAAGCAGGGATCAGAGTTCGCTGGTGCCTGGCTGGGATAATCTGCCACCTGGAAATTAATCTGAAATTCCATCAGTGGAAGAAGGAATGTGGGCAGTCTCTTGTCGGAGCTGGTCCATGGCTGTTGACAGGCTAACTATTCCGTTTCTTTCCTTCTCTCCCCTCTGTAATTTTAACTGAGAACATCTCAGAAATTTTCTTCTCGTCAGTCTACATGTAAACTTAGCTTTGCTTGCACTTTTTGCCATCTTTCAGACCCTTCAGAAGTCTCTCACCGCTGAGAGGGAGTGTGGAATTTGTCCAGTGTGTGTGTGATCGGTGACATGTTATTAAATGCGATGCCTTGCGGAACGTTGCGCCTTTAGGTCTTCCGGTCTTTTTAAGTCATTCGCTTATTTGTCTGTAAGGGTGGGAAAACAGTCTAACTTTCCATAACTTATAGCTTTTTTGTTTTTTTGTTTTTTGACTATTTGAAGTCCTTGCTACAGAATGCTCTTGAAAAGGATAATTCGAAAGACTTTTTGGATGTTTTTCTAAACCTTAGTTTGATGCCCGGAGGTGATTATTAATTTTTTTAACCTAATTTGTTTTCTGGGATGCCAGATTTATAAATTGAGGCCTAACACATATAACGGAATACACAGATACAAGGCTCTTCGCTGGATGAAGGCACTACCCAGGAAGATGTGGTTTCTGCCCTTAAGGACCTCACAGTTTTGTTGGAAAAGCAAGACAAATGTGAAAAAGTTAACATAAGGTGAATGAGGATGGATAATATGAATTTAGAGAGAGGGTGATATGGGAGCATTGGTGAGGTCAGGGAAAGAGCGAGAGATGGGTTTTACATTGAGGTCTGCAGGCTAGGTGGAATTTAGCTCGATAATAGCATAGACTCAGGTAGGAAAGGAGTGAGTTGAGGGTGAAGGGAGAAACATTTAGTAAATCATTATTATGTGTTTTTAGAAAAAGGTGTACTATGTCAGAGATAGAGTTTTGATTCGTGGACTAGCCGGTGAGTTTCATCTTGTTCCGTGGCCATTTCTGTATCCCTAACCTGCAGTGTCCCATCTTGAAAATGCTGGTTGTGAGAATGACCTGGTCAGTAAGGGTCTGATTTACCACGAATCTGTTTCTGCTACTGAAAAACCAGCTCACACACTGGTAAGTCAGTAAGTAATGTTACCAAGTTTGGCTTTTTACCAGGTGCTCCACAAGTCATCATCATTGTGCTGTCCTTGTAATGGCTCCAATACAGGAAAGCTTATTAACCTCTCTATGACAAGAGTAGCTAAAAAGTAGATTTCTTAAGGCCTTTATAACTCTTCAACCTCTAAGCTCACTGACCGTGCTTTTTAAGTAGCACAATTCTTAGAAAAGATTCCAGAGCTGCTTCTAAGTGAATTAGTAGTGTTGTTGAACTGGGGGAAGGAATTACATTCATTCATTCATTCATTTTTAGACAAGGCAAATCTTGGTTGACCTCACAGATTGCAAGGACTTTGTCAGCTCACAATCCCCTTATTTCTAAAATTTTTTTACGCTTACAGCACCTGTCTTCCTAGGTGGTCTCTCATCCAAATACTGACCAGGCCCGAACCTGCTTGGCTTCTGCGATCAGACAGGATCAGGCTTGTTCAGGGTGGCATGGCTGTTGAGGAATTATCTTTAGATTATCTTAAATTCTGCTACTGGTGACTTATCAGCTAAAAAGTCTACTTGATTATCTAGTACCTTACTGGTTCTATATAACAGTTGCTTATTAAATATTTCTTGAATGAATAAGTGATATGAGTTGACTATTCAATAAATCTACTTAAAAAGTGGTGGCTTTAGTGTTGTGAGACTTTTTAAAGGCTTCAGTGATACGAATTCAGGTGCTGCTACCACATGACCTTTGGATATACAGTGTCGGTAAATGTGTTCCCTGCAAGAATCTAAAGTAAGAAATCTGTATTCTTATAGATAGAAGGCCAGTTCTAGTCTTGAAATTCTACTGACAAATAGACATGTATATGCTGGGAAAATCTGGGACTTTTCAGTATGGGGAAGAATAAAATTTTAAAATCAGTACAGATAAGATTCCTTAAGTTTTTTGGGGGGGAAGTAGTGATTGGATGCTAACACTTTGTGTTTCTTTTTGTTTAGTTGGCTTTTTATGACCTTTACTTTCAGAGAGAGGATGCCAAGGTCTTTTCCACAGCTGTTGTATTAGGAGAGGGAAGAAGGTGTGGATTGCTGCTTATTCTCTAGAGTCAAATTAGAAGGGGGTCTAAGAATAAGAAAAGGCTGTGGAAGCTGTGTGTCCATCACTTCACAGCTCAGTTATGAGCAGTAGGGGACATGGCACAGGGCAGTGGTTCTCAGCCAGGGGTAGTTTTGTCCCTAGGAGATATCTGGCAATGTCTGGCCTCGTTTTTTGGTTGTCACAGCTGGTGCGGGAGGTGGAGGATTGATTCGGGAATCTAGCAGGTAGAGGCCAGGGATGCTGCTAAAATAAACATGTCACAACGCACAGGACAGCCCCCACTATGAAGAATTATTGGGCCCCAAATATCCAGCTTGCTGAGGTCGAGGAGCCCTGGAGAAGGATAAAGGAATAGTCAGTCATTTCCTTCTTAAGTCCGTGGTGCTTAAGGTTTTGTTCTGAAAGTGCTTTGATTTCTAACTTTGGGATCCTGATGAGAATTTTTAGTAAAATAATGGAGACCATATAATTTTAGCCAAAGCCCTGATGGGAGGGATTGCTTAGAATAATGGTCAGTGACTGCTATTCGTTATAGCAGTAACTGTGAGGGTCACTTTCTCTCTTTGTGGTTACTGAGACCAGAGGAACTGGATCACTCCTCTCAAGTTTCACACTGTAGGGCAGCTTCTAAAAGAAAAGTATCCAAATTTATTGTCAGTTGGGAATTAATTTAGGTGGAAACATTGTGTGTAAGTTACTAATCGTAGTTTGAAAATAAAACAAAAAGCAGTCAACCCGAACTTTTAGTTTTTCTGTATAGCTCATCTGAGCATTAATTAGGTTTTTCTTTCTGTTTCTCTTGTAGCTCTTTGACGTTTCATGAGCTCAGGACATTTTGTGCTTAAACTTTTCGTTTCTTCACACTGTTGGTGAGAGGGTAGAATGAAGTTATCAATCCTTGTTCTAATACCAGTTCTTCGTGGGAATGGCGACAAGTCATCCGACCCTGTCAAGTTGACCTTAGTGTATATCCCACCGTAAACCGATACTGAGGAGCCCTCACTGGAAGCTTGAATGAGCATTGAGAAATGGAGCTGATCATCTTTGAAAGGTAGTGTAGGAATGAGAAGTTCTTGTTTATAGAGAAGTGGGGCCTTTGCCACTTTAGAAACATTCTAGGTAGTTCTTACAACTTCAAATACAGAAGTTTAGGTTAGATTCTGAAAGATGAAAGAAATCGTTTTCAGTTCCGTTGTTAGCAGTTCAAAGTTCCTTGGAGGTGTCCAGACGATATCAAATAGAAGTTAGTTGGCTCTGGTGCTTTTAAACTAGGCACACTTTTCTAGAAAGTTAGATTGTAGAGCCCCCTTTCCCAAAATGGGCATTTTTGTTTTCCTTGAAAATCTTTTAAGATAGGTAATCTCTCTCCACAATGATTTCAAATGTCACTAAGTGTCACCTGCAAGCTCTTCCTAGACAAGGTATCTTCACCTCCTTGCGGCTTGGCTTGCTTTGATGTGCAGACTTCTGTGCAGATCTGAATAGACTTTAAACCCAGAGAACCACCTTCAAGTTAAGATGTCATTACGTTTACCTTCACCATGCTTAGAACTTACACGACCTTTTCTGCCTTTTTCTGGATTAACAGACCTGCAGGTGTCCTACAGTGATGCCGATCTAGCCTGGTGGTTCTCAAACCCATCAGACCCAGTGTCCTCTTTTTATAATAAATATTTTGAAATATTTCCCATCAGTGAAATGGAATTCATAAGTAATACAACTTTTCTACACATCATTTTTCCCCTATACATACTGTTTAAATTTTTTTCTAATAATTTAAAGAATTTATCTAATAAGATAAAGGATTAATAAAAGGAAAATAATTCATGACAAAGAAACATACATTTCAATCTGTAATACTCAGTTGTCCGTAACAGGAAGATATTTGCATTGTAGGAGACATTGGCCCCAAGCGTAGACGTGACAGCCACCGGAGTCTGTCCTAAGGGTTATTTGCAACTTAAATACCATGAGAGGCAGACCACCAGAATGGTGAACAATTCTTGGTAAAAGTACCAATAACGCACAGTTTCTCTCACTTTATTCTGTAGTTGTTTTGGGGGCATTTAGTGCCTATTAAAATTATGCAGGAAGACATGGTATTTATATGTAGAATGGAGCGAGGTCCTAGGCTTGGATGATTATAAAGATGCTTTTTCAGTACTTGTCCATATGAAGTTTGCGAATAGAGACATTTCTTTGTGCTGGAGTTTCCTGTGATTGTATTGTCCGCACTGAGAATGCCTTCTAGTCATATAGGAAAGCATTTTCCCTTTTCTTATTCACTCTTCTTTCCTCTTGCTTGTTTTTCACTACTTTAGTGCAGCACTTTTCACACATTGAGAGATTCAGTCTTTGTCCTTTAGATCTGGCTTTCTTTTCCTTTAGACAGTTCTTCTCTATGCCTTAAATTTCTCATTTCCTCTTATTATTGCTACTTCATTTCCCATCAGTGTTTAGAACAGAGCCTGATACATAGTATTCATTCAGTATTTGTTGAATAAAAGAATTGTAATTGTAGGCTTTTTCTTCTTGCCACTCTCTGCCTTTGAACATGTTGAAAATCATGGGGGTACTAGTGTTCAGAAAACCAAGCACAATGAATCAAAGATTGGCTCCCGGGAATGGTCTAATGGACCACCTAGCATTAGTGATGGGCAGAGTTGGAGCCTCTTGTGTTTGAATATGGCTTCATTTCTCTATCTGACAGTTTATGGGTAGAGGAGCTTCCCATAGTGTTACCTGCCCTCCAGATGAACAGCTGATTGGCCTTGTAAGCAAAGTTATTTCAGTAATCATTTGTAACTGAAGTTGTTGAATGGAATTTAGCTGCCTCCAGTGAATCTTCTGTAATTTCAGTGGTTGTCTGGGGTATTTTATTCTCAGACAGATTAGTAAACTATTGGTTCCCTAATTGTGACTTAGTGTTAGTTATTAGGTTCTGAACTTGTAATGTGGTCACTGCTGAATGTTTACAGGCATTAATGTACCTAGTTAAAGACAAGTTAGGTTGAGGAATGGAAATTTTGAACCTTGAACTTGTTGGTTTGAAAAAACTATTTCGATTGCTGGTATAGTGTGAAAACGCGAATGGTACGTTTACTTTTTGTTTAATAACATGAAAAAGGAAAATTTAGCTTTCGCTGCTAGTCCTACTTTGCATGTTTTAGATTAAAAAGTGGTTGAAAGTAATATTAATAAGTGAGACTCATAAAAGTCTTTAATTCCCTAAATTTTTCAATCTTAATTTTACTCATCACTAAAATTACTGCTTTTTTATTCTGTGCCAAGTGTAGGTGCTGATTCAGTGAGGGTCTGAGACTCGCTTTAATATTACGTTAGCATTCTGTTGTAACATGCAATCAGTATTAGATGAGCAGATTCAGAGTTCCCAAGGTTTTTAATCAGGTTAACAGGTGACAGTTCTGTCCCATCCTAAGCACTAGTGCTTTAAAAGCGTTCTTTTCCTGGGTGTAATTGGGTCTGGATATTTTCTTTGGGAACACAAACACACGTTCTGTATTTGTGAAGTACAGAGCTTTGAAATCTGTTTTATAATAATAACGTAATAAGCACTAGATTATACAGTAATATCAATAGTGTGTTCGCATTCATTCAGTAACTATTTATTGGTGGCTACTATATTCCAGGAGCTGTTCTGTCTAGTACTTGGGCTATGTATAGGAAGATATAAAGAGATTCATAAAATGTTAGGAAAAATGGGTGATATGAAGATTTAAATATTTTCTTCTTTTGACTTTGTTTGAACATTAAAATTAATGTAGCTATCAAGATTAGAGTGAATGCCTTTTAAATACTCATTTCAGGTCTGAGCTATATTACAAGTGGTAGGAAAGGGTTTTCAGAATAAACAAACTGGCTGTGAGCTGTAGAACTCGTCATTAGCCCTCATTTTTCAGGTGTCACCAGCCCTTTCTATAGGTGGTTTTATTGATGTTATTAATTTTATATATAAGTGGATTTACAGCATTGTGTGTAAAAATGTTTTATTTTACCTCTTAAACAAGTTTATCTTTCCCCCCAAGAATGCTTTCCTTTCAACAATGCAGTACTTGGAATGTAGAACTTTGAGTGCATTCGCTGAGTGTGTGAATGTTGTCACTTTAGATGAGAAGATTCTGTCAGCCTAAGCTGAATGTACGAAGGTAACGTTTCCTCCAAGCTTTGGTGGTCTACATCAGTGCGTTAAACAGAGAGCTTTCGTGGCTGAAAGTTTTTTATACAGGTTGTATTGAGCCAAAATGCTAGCCAGGAAAGAAGGCGTGTCCTGGGACAGGAGGTCCAAGCCACCAGTGGCGGCATGGCCGGGTGGGGAGCACAAGCTCGTCCTCCATGCGCACCGGAGGCAGAGGCTCCTGGGGTTGTGTGGCGCTGGCTGTTCTCTCTCGTGGATATTCGTGGACACGGCCACCTGGACGTTAATCTGGCGCTCCAGCAGGCGTGAAGAGAGCAGGCTTTTGTTGGCTGGTCCACAGCTGTTCACAGGATGTCTCTTTGTCTCACTCTCCAGTGTCTGTGATTTAATTTAGAACATCTCGGAATTTTTGTTCTGTCAAGAGCTAAAGACAAACGTTTTGGATCATTCACTATTTTATATCTGTGCCACTGGATTGTTCCCCTTCTTGCTGCTTTTAGTGTGAGTGAGCAGAACACTGTGACTCTTTTCTGGCTGTATTGTGTTGTGTGAGGTTAACTTTGACCATTCTTGTAGTTGAGTCTGCTTTTTTCTTAGAAAATCTGGCTGCTTGTCTATCTGATCAAGCTTCGATCAAGTAACACTTTGTCCCCTGACCTGATTTTCTGACTTGCTACACAGTGAGCTGAAGGAGGCTGGCTGATCGCACAGCCCTGTGCGGCCTCCCTCATGGTGTCCACGGTCCGCGGTGGCCGGGAGTGAGGGGGCGGATGGCCGGCGCTGTGCACGGTGCCGGTCCTAGGGGAGCGAGGCCACAAATGCGAAGCCACTTTTGTCGGCCTGGAACTCAGTCCCGGCTCTTCAAACAGTAGTTAAATTGTATAGATATCTTCGTATGTTCTTAAAACTGTGGCCTGATGTTTTCTTTATTTGTAAACTGGTTTTCTTCCTGATTAATAATAGCTGGGGAAACAATTGCTTCAAATTCCTTGAGTTCATGGAGAGCTAATTTAAAGTGCTTATTAAACTAGAGACTTTTGGTGAGTGGTGGGCCTCGTAAATGAGCATGACTTTTTTTTTGTTTTCCTGAAGGAGAGTTAGAAAAAATAGGGACAGCATTAGTGTTCTAGGTCTACTGGTGGAGAAACAGGTCTTCACAAAGACTAGGCAGGTGGCCGTGGGAAGGAACAGAACCGGGGAGTTCTGTTTTCTTTGTTTTGGGGTTCGCTTGATGCTTTTGAAAAAGGAGGAACTGTAACCTGGCTTGAAAAGGGATAATCATAGGGGATTATGGAAGAAGTCTCTAGAAAAAAGCAGGGTCTTTGACCTAGAGATGTGAGTTGGCGTGAAGTTCAAGGTGTCTCGAGTTCTGGCCCAGGGGCTGTGATGCATTTCAGTGTGTGCACCTAATCCTAATGAAGAGTTCCTGAACAGTTTTGCCACGTGATACTCAGAATATAAATAAGAGAGTATAGCTAATGATATTGTGACCTTAGCTTTGGACTGCCAGAAGAGACAGAAGATACTCTGTTTTAGATAAAATGGAAAACACTAAGACATTGATAGTGAACAGGTAGGAAAACAAAGCTATGGAATTAGGAAATGAATAATTCGTCTTTATGTACTACTTCATGTACGGAATAAGTTTTAGATACAATTTTGCATAAAGTTCAAGGGTATGTAAATTTTGTCATGTGGGACTTAATATAATAGGTCCTGGTTTGTGGCTCATTATTTTGCCCAAACCTCACATTTTGTGATAATTGATTCCTTGAAGTATAAGAAGGAAAAGAATGCATTAAAAACCATGTGGGGGCATAAAAAAATACTTTTCCTCCCATCCTCTAAGTTCGAGGTGGGCTAATACTCAAATTAACAGACAGACGAACATGTCTGAATACATGTGCATGGCGAATTTACATACACATGAAAATTCCAAGGACTATGTATATGTATTACTTTGTTCAAAGGAGGAAAGGAGAAACGGGATCTTAGATTTCAAAGTGAAAATGGGCGATTTACAGATAATTGAGGAAGATGGAAACAACTTGGCAGGTAAATTTTTGCTTGGAGACCCCAAAACTGAAGAGACACCCCAGTAATCTAGTAAACATGCCGATGCTTGACACCTCCCTGTCTACCATCCTTAATGCAAATTAGGCTCAAGCGACCACGTTCATGTTTCTTTCCTGAAGCTGGGTTTTCTATCTGAACCTCTTGGTCAGCGAAGAGGGGGGTCAGACATTCATTTTGAGTCTTTTGTTTCTTAAAAATCAGTAGCCAAGAAAGAGAAAACTTTTGGCCGCCTTCAACCCTTTCCCTTCTTCTCCTCTAGTTCAAGTGCTTCGCAGCTGAAGCAGCCCCTTCGGGTATGCCTGCTACCCAAGTGTCTTTACGAGAATTGCGTACAGTAGATTTTCAGACTCAGGGAAAAGGCGGCTTAGCTTTTTGGAAACAGTTGGGTTCCTTTTCCCAGTGATTCTGGACGAGTAACGTAAGTTTGTTGTACTCCTCTTTTGTTCATGGATTGAGAGAAATGACTTCATGACATTTTTTTAGTACAGTTTTGTTACTGTGGGGGCTGTATGCATTGCATTGGCAGTGTTGGGGGGTGGAGGCGTGAAAATTTGATGTATTAATATTTAAGTAGAGGACGTATGATGGGTGCTTAATTCACTAGTATCTTTGGTTTTCCCCTTCCCCCCAACACAAACCCCTGTGGTTAGAATTCAGAACTCTGTATCTGTGTTTCTCAGGGTGAGAGTAAGGCCAGGACCTGAGTGTGGGAGCGGTGTGGAGGCGGAGAGAGACTGGTTCCTGTCTCACCCTTTGACCAATTCTTCGTAATTCGTGGACATTTTCCCAAATCGGAGTTTAAAAAAGTGTAAAGTTAGCCATCTTCAGAAGTGACCCAAGCAGTGAACACTTAAGCTCTAATCAGGTTGGAATCTCAGTGTAGGGCATGACTAAACCGTGATTGTAATTAAGCAAATAGCCTAGTGGTCGTGTTATGTTCTGTCAGGAGAAGGAATGCTTCTGTTTGGAGGTTTTCGGTTGGTCGGCACTGAAGGAGCACAGATGAAAGAGGCAAACATAAACTGCTTCTCCCGGTACTGCCCAGGGGGAGAGAAACCCAGGTCCGTGAATTTGAGGATCCAGTTGATGCTCATACTGGGGACCCCCAAGAAGGCCATCCTAGCATGATGACACAAGCTCTGTATCCACTTGTCTTGTTGCTCTCTGATCCTCTGCTTGTTTAGCAAGTGATTATAATCTGGAATGACTGTAATAGCTGTCTTTATGAAATGTGTACCATCTAATGTGCCAGTCACTGAGTTAGGTATTCCACAAACGTCTTACTCTTTACAACAATACATAAGCGAAGCAAGCGTCTCCATGTTACAGATGAGGAAATCGAATCTCAGAAAAGTAATGTGACTTCCCCAAGACTTCAAGATTTCTAAAAGAGGAAATCTCACAGTTGGAATTCAGGTCTCTTACCCAGAAGCTCTTTCCCCTGTGCCATGATGCTTTTCAGGTAGATTTGCTCCCTGAGGAACACTGTGCTGGATGGTGAGAGTAAGTGGGCTACTCAGTAACTCTTTTTCGCTGTTTCTGGCTTAAATTTACGTATATGGCCCCTGCATTTGGTTTTATGGGAATCTTCTTCTAAGAGACAGGTCTTTTCTTGGTCTGCTGAATTAGAGATCTAAGCTTGTAAGATTGAAGGTTTCAGAGCCTGGGGGGTAAGGGGGCTGAATGGCTGCTGAATTTTCCAAGGCCTCAAGTCATTTGGCCTTGCCACAGACTCTCTCATTCAATCAATAGAATATATTCCCTGTTTTTTTCCTCTAAAAGTATAGTTATTAGTAATCAATGTAGTATAATGAAAAGAATGTGTTTCTCAGATCTATTTTAATCAGTAGTTAAAATATACTTTTTAAAACTATGATAAGGCAGTCTAAAGTGTATTCTTATCAGCCAAAAGCTTGATATTATTTATTTAAAAGAAAGATTTATTATGGTACAGTAAGGGAGCAGAGTTTTCCACCTCAAAACGTGCCACTTTGGAATGTTGCTTATTTTGGGTGGTTAATTTTAAGAAATGGCAGACATAGGGGGAGCTCTGAAGTTAACCTTTGTAAAAGGACATTTCCCCTTGGAAGGTGTGTTCTCCGCCGTACCAGGCCTGCCTTCACTCAGGAGCAGAAGGCTTGGGTTTAAGTCTGCATAACAGTCTAAGCCTTGTTTACTGTGTTTGTCCTGGTAACTTCCCACAGCCCACTCTACCCCCAGCATCACCTTTTGTCTTTAGCTGTGAATGTGGAGTTGAAGGTGGTGGCTCCGCCATTTGGGGTGTTAGGGTTCCCGGGTCTCTCCCACGTATCTGGGGGGTATGCGTGTTATTAAACTTTATACTCTGTTTCTCTCCTACTAACCTGTCTGTTAATCTGATTATTTGTCCAGCCAGAAGAACTTGAAGGTAAAGGATAGTTTTCCTCCCCAACGTGACTGAAGGAAGTAGAAGCTGATATAATGGAATCGTTTGGTCATTTAAATTAACATTTCTATAGAATAACAAAATGAAATTTTTTCCTTACAGAGATTATTTTTTAATGGGTGAGTTAGGTGATATGCAAGTAAACAAATAAATGAACAAGATAATTTTGGATAAAGATAGACTTGAAAGTTTGTTTATTTATTTTGTGGACCTCCAATAAGAAAAATTTATTGGTTGTGAATGCAGGAAAGGAATTTATCTGCTGAGGTGGACTCCCCATGGTCAACTGAGGGCCCAGATTTTACAGATATTAAAGAGTCTGGCGGCTGATTACTACCATGGGCTTGTCATGTACTCTGCTTATGGGAAGAACCCCAGACTGAACTTGACTTCCTGACTTCCGGTGCTCTGCCCTGCTTGTTTACATCTGAGTCAGCAGCCAGGAAACCGGGGTTTGTCTCTGCCAGCTGAGACCTGCCCTCTTAAGTCAGAACTGCCCAGTTTGGGTGCCTCATTTACAAAAAACAGACCTAATTGAGATGCTGTGCGGAAACGTTCCCTGGAAAAGGGGGCCTCCCCTTTAACTCGTGGGACACAGTTTAGGTTGCCACCGGAATCTCTGCCTTCAAGCTACAGCTCCTTTTTGCTCAAGCGTTTTGTATTCTTTATTATAGTCTAAAATTAATTTTGATTTACGATATTTTGGATTGATTTTTTTTTTCTATTTCCATCCCCATTCCTCCCTTTGGTAAACCATCAGACTCTCTCTATATGGGTCTCTTTCTGTTTTCCACTTGTTTTTGTATTCTTAGGTTCTACATATAAGTGAGATCATACATTATTTTTTTTCTCTGACTTATTTCATCCATGTTGTCACAAAGAACAAGATTTAATTTTTTTATTACTACTAATAATATTCCATTACACATACATATATACTCGATTATATACACACACACCACATCTTTATTCATTCACATATTGAAGGACATTTAGGCTGCTTCCGTATCTTGGCTGTTACTTAGTAATGGTGCATTGATCATAAAGTTGCATATATTTTTTTGAATTAACACTTTTTTCTTCAGATATGTACCCTGCAGTGGAATTGCTGGATCGTATGGCAGCTCTATTTTTAATTTTTTGAGGAATCTCCATATTGTTTTCCATAGTGGCTGCACTAATTTACAGTCCCACTGACTGTCTGTGGGTTCCCTTTTCTCCACATCCTTGCTAGCATTTGTTGTCTGTCGATTTTTTGATGATAGCTATTCTGACAGGTGTGAAGTGATATCTTGTGGTTTAATTTACATTTCCATGATGATTGTGTTGAGTTTATTTTTGTATGTAGTTTAAAAAAGTGATCTAGTTTCCTTTTTCTGCATGTATCTGTCCAGTTTTGCCAGCACTACTTATTGAAGAGACTGTCTTTATCCCATTATATATCCTTGCCTTCTTGTTGTGGATCAGTTGATTACATAAATGAGGATTTATTTTTGGGCTATTTTATTCCATTGATCTATAGATCTGCTTTTAAGGCAGTACTATACTGTTTTAATTATTGTAGCTTTGTAGTATAGTTTGGTATCAGGGAGTGTGATACTTCTTACTTTGTTGTTTCCCAAGATTTCTTTGGCTAATCAGGGTCTGATGTTAAGTTTTATTTGCAATCATTGATAATCAAAAATAGGTCAGAAATGTTATAAAACTGCATTGTAAATTCCTAGTCTACAAATCGATTTATGCTGCGATTTAGTTTTTGTGTCTTCTGTGTACGTAGTAAAAAAATAGCAGTTTCTGTGCCCATCAGTATTATGTAATCTTTTACTGCTCTGATATCTCCAGTGGAGATTTTTTATTAGATTGGAAGAGAAAATTAGAAAATGAATTAATTCCAGTTAAAAAAAAACCATCTCAAATTAGGAAAAAGAAAAAAAATCTTTTACAGTCTGACTTTTAGCTCTTAGTGGTAACCCTTAAGCCATTTTGCAAACATCTTATGGAGTCTGTTATTTGGCAGAGTATATTAGAAAAACATATCCTGGGAGTGAGTAAGCACTCAAAACATTTCACTGCATCAGCTTATGTACTGCATGTTATTCTGAAACTACATTCTTAATTTTCTAATGAAAGACTTTTATTTATTTTTTCCTTTCTTTTATAGGAATATATTTGTCCCAGATGTGAATCAGGCTTTATTGAAGAAGTGACAGATGATTCCAGGTATTGTATAAGCTCATGAATAAACCAGGCATTGTTACCAAACTTGCTCTGTCTGCATTGACTGAATAGAAAGGAATGTGTTTGATAACTTCACCCTCTGCTGAAAGGCCCGTGGGGAGGGGGCGCGTGGCAGAGGGAAGGAGAAGAAAAATGGGAAAATTTGGGCAGTGATGCGAGAGTGGGTGTAAAGGGATGTCGTTTCTGATGGTGTGTGGCGTTCCCTGGAACCCACACAGGGACATCCCTCTCAGTTTTCATTTATTTTCTGAGACTTTAGGTTCTCTTAGGTTATGGGCTGATTTTTAGTGATTACTCTTGCTTGAAGACAAACTGCTGCTACACCTCCTTGCTGGGCTGGGAAGGGGTCCTGGCAAAGATATCTGATAAAATAAACAGGCTGGTTTCTAGCCAGGGAAACTGAGTTAGCACTCTGCTTTGAGGACGCTTTGAGTCCCTGTTCTTATTAAGATTATCGCGGTCAAACGTGATATTAATATTTGTAATATTAATATTTGGGTTTGTAATGCTTGAAGTTGGCTCTCATTAGTCTTATAAAAAGGGGAAATATTTCTGAAAGTGACTATTATATATTCTTGGTTAATGTGAATAAAATTATAGAAATTTAATGAAAAGTAGAATAGCATTGATAAGATGGCCCATTTTGGCTAAACATGGTGGCACATTTGTTCTCTTGTGGCCGGATGGTTCAACATTAGTTGGACGGTTGAAGAAGTACCGACTGGACAAAAGGACTCTAATCTGAAGCTTCTTTTTATCTGGTTTTGGGAGATTTCAGTGCAGTCAATAATTCCCTTACTGTTGCTGTTGGCAGAATCTAAAGTTGAAGGTCTCTTCCACAACCAGGAAAACTACACACTTTACAGTATGTACTGTTAGTTTAGCTTTATTCATGATTGGTGGTTATGTGCAGAAATGAGTTGGAGCTTCTGAGGCAGTGTGTGGCATGGGATATATAGTTTGGTGTAAGCACTTACATGTTGATCTAATAATTTTGGTTTTAAATAACATAATACAAACTCTAAACCTGAAAGATTAGCATGATAGCAAAATCAGCAATTTTGTGTGGATGGCATGCTAATTGGATAGCTTTTTATTTGTGCTATTATCATTGCATCAAATACTTATGTCAAGCACTTAGACTCTGCATGCGTTAAATAAAGAACATACCGGATGTTGGGTGGCAATAAATGGGCTTACTTTTTTCCTAAGTTTTTAACCTATTTTCCATTTAGAGAAAAAGTACAGCTCTCGGCCAGCATTAATTTCATTTTACATAAACATGCATTTTGAGGCTGAAGCAAATCTCACTGGTTTTCAACGTGAAAATAAAATATAAAAACCGTTCTTGGAGTTACTTCTAAACAGAGTTGTCTCTAATCCTGATGTAACAGAAACGTGTACACGGATTGGATTCTTCATTTGAGTCTTTGGGTAACAACTGTTCGAGAACCATGTTAGCGTCCCGCGTAGGAATGCTCCTGCGTTCTCTAGGTTTTGACATTTTCAGCAATCAAGAATTTCTGTATTTTGTAAATGGAAATACCACTACTTAAAAACAATGCTATAAGTAGAACGATGTCATCTGTTTCCAAAGGTTATTGATATACTAGAGTGATGGGGAAATAATAAGAGTGAGATATTCTGCAGCAGGCTGTGGGATTGTAATCTGTGAGTTATCACGGGGTAAATTCTGTAGCCACAAGCGCTGCCAGCCAGTGAGTAATGTCAGGGCAAACGAGAAACGGATTAAATGATAATCCTGGGTTCTTCAGGCCTGTATACAAAGTGTGGTTATAAATCAGGATCGTCAGGAACTGCAGGATGATGAGTGAAGCCTTTCTGGCAGTGAACTGTGAACTCTGGATTCTGTTACTTGACTTAACAGTTCTTCTATTTGTGCCTTTGTAACTCAAAGGTCGTCATCCTGCACAGGTGCTGTGGGTAGCAAATACTCAAACGCACAGATGTCTTTTGAGAGATTAGTATTTTAAATAGTCAAAGAAATGTTTTTCTTACAGTGTCTTAGAGGCAGCATGGCATTTTCTTCTACAAAGTTCATAAACATTTGCTGATTTGAATATTTAGCAATTACAGTGATGAGTAGTGGATGGTACAAACTCATAAGGAAGTCTCGCATGTAAATATTTGCTAATGGACACCATTAGCTACTCACATTTATCTAGGAGGCACCTTGTAAATCTTCGTAAGCCATGTAACATTTCTCAGAACAGTGTGGTTATTTTTATTATCCCTTCTTCGTGATTAGCCTTATCACTCATAAAATACAGGAAGTGCAGAACCCAAAAAAGATAGTTGATAGCTTTAATTACCAAGGATATTTGAATTCCTGAAAATATGTGGTACAGGCAGGAAACAGCCTCAGAAACCTGTTTCAGCTTGAGCAATAAAATGGATACATAGACTCACAACTTTTTTTTTTTAAGGTACGTGGTGGTTCAGTTATTTATATATTTGGCATGGATTGCAGGGTACTTTTTAGGTTTGTTCTACGTTTGCAGTATTTTTAACAAAAGCATTTTTATCTTCTGAAACAAATATGGATGTTGAATGGTTTCTAATGAGAACAAGGCCTGAGAATGATGACATGGAGAATGGCATTAGCTTTGCTTTTTTGCTTTTTTGGTTCCTGACTAACCAGGGTGTGTTTCCTCAGTTTGCTGAGCACGATGCTTGGACTGGTATTGTAATTCTGAAAATGAAAGCTATTTGTTGTAGTTTGTGGACTTTATGTCATGAGAGTGAGTATGTACACGTTTGTGCACTTCTGTGTGTCTTGTAGTAAAAGTGTCATCTAGAAGTTCTTTTGATTCTTTCTACCCCACTTTCCCCAAAAGCATTACCAGTTTCCTCTCTGCAAATTTCCTGGGGCCAGTGGGATCTAATATTGCTTCCCATCTTTGGGAATAGGTAGTTATTTTATCTACTCGTGTGATATTAATTGAACAACTTCTATTTCCCAAGTTATCAATATAGAATATGGCATTGCAGGGTGTTCAGATGTGATGAGTGATCTGCATAATGTCTGGCACATAATAAACACTCTACATACATTGGTGGTATTAACAAAAACAGCCTTTACCCTCTGAATTTATATTTATGAAAGCAGGGAAAGGTGTCGAAATTGATGAGGAAAATTCTAGGTGTTTATAATACAAGGTAAAATTTAGAATCAAAGTCAGAGTGTGGTCGGTGAGTTCAGAAAAGACCTAACGAAGGAGGTAGCATTTGAGATGGGCCCTGGAGGATGTGTAGAGGAATCAAAGAATAGAGTGTAAACTATCAGAAGAAAACATGTTTATTGAGGCCTTTTAGGAAGTGCTTCCTATAGTACCACGTCACTACCTGTCATCATTCCCAAGAAATTGTGCCTAGTACAGTCTTCAGTGTGTTCATCTGGTGGTCGAATGGGTTTTTTTCAAGACACTTTGTTTTATTTCTTAGCATCTTTGAGTTGCTAAGTAAAATTTGAGTTGTATTGCTGGCTGTGGGTCCTTCTGTGGTGACCCCTTTCCCCAATATTTTACTTGATTTTTGTTTGACTTTGTAGTTGGTTATAATATTTTTCATAGATGAATCCACATGCCAGTTCTTCATAATTTCCTTCGTAGGTGTCATGTTGGGATGAGTTATTTTTCCTTCTTGGGCTTTGTTCTCTTCGTACATTCTATATTTAGCTTCCGGGAGGGAGGCTTGCTCCCGGGAATAGAATCACTACTCATTCCTTCTTCTCTTCAGTTTTTTAGGTGGTGGCGGCAGCCGGATGGACAATAGCACATCGACACATTTTGCAGAGGTGAGTTTTCCTTTGGCTTTTAAGTACGCTTTGGGGAGTGGGTGGAAGTTAAAATCATGACATATTTTCCCTTTCCAGTGCAGCAAAACAGCAGAATGAATAGGGCGATGTGGGCAGGAGTGGCCCTCACAAAGGTTTGTGTTTAGTAGCTGGGGGTTGGCATTTCGTTTTTGTTAAAACCCTTGTTTAGGAGAGAGTAATAGCCTCTAGCTGTCCTGTTTTAAACATGGTGGTGTTTTCAGTGCTGTTTTCTGCTGCTTGTGTATGTGGTGTGAAAATAACAAGCTTGTGTGTGTTTTGAAATACCAGTGTTGCAGATTCTACTTTAGCGGCATCATAGCCACGGAAAGAGCAGGCCAGGAGGAGTTTTTTGTAGAAGTCACTATAAAGCACAGTCCTCAACTTGACACAGAGGTGCTGGTTTCCAGAGAGCACCTCCAGTGAATGTGGTAATGCGGTATAATTGGAATTAGGGGGCCAGACTGATGATAAGTTGTCTTCCAGATCAAGATAGGATCCAAGATAGGACCTATAATTAATTTCTGGTTCTTTTTATAATGCAGCATCCATATATATATATATATTTTTTTTTTTTTGGAGGGGTAGACTCTTAACTGATTTGAAAATAAGGTGTTAGTGTCCATCTATGAATATCATTTTATAGTAAATTCAGAGGAATTTTATTTTTTCAGTTTGACTTAAAAATCTCCTGTTTAGTTTTTTATTTGACCAGTAGCATTATATACTCTTTGTTTTTAATCATTTAGAGACCAATTTGCTTTTGCTGCTGTTGGCAGGAACTTAACTTGGCTTTCGAAAGCTAACTGATGCTAAAGGGAAAATAAAATCAAATCCTATTGTCAGACTTTCTTTGTTTTAGGATCACATTAGCCTTTTCCAGAGATAGCCCAAGTGCCTTGAGCTAGCAGAATTTTTGGTATTTATTTGTGTGTAAATTAAAACTGTTGCAGCAGTGTATTTGAAAAGCAGTGTCAGTAAGAAGCCCACAAGCTTCTTTCCTTTATCCTCTGAAAATTATCTTAGGACTTGTAGCCCCTTAGTTTTTTATGTTATTAGATTTATAGTGGAGAAAATGGATGAAATCTGTGGGAAATAGTCCTGTTTTGGTAAGGGCATTTTCTTTTACTTATGGTCTGTGATACTTAAGGGCCAGCATTACATTTTTTGGTGAACTTTGAACTGCCTTGGTATGTGGGTGGATTAGAGTGTGGCTCAAGTCTGATCATGTCTTTGAACTTTCATTTTTATTTTCCTATTTGGATGGATCGGAAAACTTTATTTACAAATTATTCTACTCCAGGCCTGGAGGTCTCTCTGATTTTAGTATGTTTTTTTCTCCTGTGCTTGCTATTCCTGATAACACAAATTGTCACTTACTGATTATGCATATGCAGAAGAAACTTCTGATTATTCTTAAGTGTTGGTTTCTCTTTTAGGGAATGGAAATACTTGGTCTGTCAGTTTTATAGATATGACTCACCAGGAGGAGATGCGTTAGGAAGAAAAATAAATGTGCAGTCAGTTTCCTAACTTTAGTAATGCTAAATCTGACACTGACAGCAGGAGGTATCAAACCTTCAGGTGTTAAAGTACTTTTGCTTAGTCATAGCTTGTGACTTCATGTTCTTTAGGTTTTGTAGCAAGGGCATGATAATGTCCTATTTTCCCTCTGTAGAATTCCCTTGTCATCATGCATGACTATTTCAGTTTTCTCCTTTTTAAATGATACTTTGCATTAAAAAGTAGGAAAAAAGTCTGTCTTTATAATAGAGAAGTTGTCAGGGTTTTAAAAAAGTCGGCTAAGTAGTCTATATTGAATGCTTTATCTACAGAACTCTGCAAGAAGTAAGGGCAAGAAACGAATATGGTTGCCTTGCCTGCTAGGAATTTATAATTTAGTTGGGGAACACGCGCAAACACATATGAATCAAACAGAAAAACAGCAAGGAGTGCAGAGAGTACAGTAACTTACTGTAGGGTCTGTGAAACGAGCACAGAAGGAAGAGGTTAGATTAGCTGGGCTGCAGGTGTCTTTGGGAAGACTGATGTCTTCGAGAGGAGAGATCAGATGACCTAGCGATATCCCGGGACCCAGATGGCCCAGTTCACATCTTGAGTCTGCTGCTTACTTGCTGTGTAACCTGCACAAAATTACTTTAGCCTTAGAATCCCTCTGTGCCTGTGAATTGAGGAAAATGGTAATACTTACCTCAGAGGGATGTGAGGGTTAGTCAGTTAACATAGGCTGGGGGGAGGCCAGTGTGCCTTCCTTCACGTAGCAAGTGCTTTATGAATTTTTGAGCCATAACAAAGACTTCATGGAGAAGCGAGAACAAAGCTTCAGGTACTGGAGCCTTGAAGAGTAGGTGGAATTTAGATGAGCAAAGAGGTGAGAAACACTATCTCAAGTTAGGTTTCTTTGTTCCTGGAGGAAAAAACTTAGAAAATTATATATAGAAACCAAAGTTATTTTTCTTTTCCATATTTTAGTTGGTAATTTCAGCAAAGGCTTATGCTCAGTTTTGCTCTATTTTTCTTTAGCCAGAGCTGCTTGTACGAGTGAAGAAGTTATTTTCTATAATTAGCAATTACTAGCTAATTAATAGCTGAATTCTTAGAATCCTAGATAGCTATAGTAGAAGAGACTTAGTTCAAGCAGAGTTTCTAACAATCAGTGTTGAATTTTTTTTTTTTTAAGTGGATGCGGGTGGGGAGGTACTGTGAGGACGGAGTGAGGGTGGGAGGAGGGGGCGGCTGCCAGTTCATGTACGAGGGTCAGGGGACAGTGAATCTAAAAGTGTTGCTGGCAGTTTGCAGAGGGAGAGGACAGTGCCCTACTGAGGTCCCTGAGGATAACCCGGGGAATTGAGCCCATGGCTACCTGAGGGGTTCACTGATTACTTGAGAGCTTCTGACCATGACCTTAGTGCCAGTGAGACATCTGATCTGAGTCTCGGCTTACCTGAATGCATCACTTCAGTGGCTACGGCTGCTGTCTCAGATCAGAAAATAGATAGATGGCTTCCTAGAAAAAGAATTCCCAGTCTACACGAAAGGGCAGGGTGCTCTGAGCAGTATGATTTATGTTTATTTAAATCAAATTTGTTTCAGTAGCACTATAATGATAATTTTTTAAAAGTGGAATCCCACTATTCTAAGAGCTCCCTTTCTCCATACATTTTCCTTTCAGGTTTCATCCTGAGGCACAGGTACATACTGAAAGATATAAACAACATTAAGAAGATTTTTTTTAAATGCAAAATCTTCCATATTCTCATTAGCATATTTTAGCTTTATCTTTTTGCATAATACTTTCCATTTCTCACATGCATGCTTCATAGCTTTTCAGATGCGAGCAAATAGTATGCCATATTGTATTTCTGCTTTTTAAAATTTACTTAGGATTACGTCAGATCTTTTTTCTTGTCTCCATAGAGTTTACAAGGATTATATATTTTATGACTTTATTTTTTTCATGCTTGTACTATATTTATTAAACTGTTATCCTTTTATAAACACGTCAGGTTATTTGTGATGGTTGGTCATTGGTTGTGCTTCTTACACCCCTGAGTTGAGAGCATATTGAGAAAGAGAAATGCCAGACAGATGGAAATAGAAAATTAGTTGTTATTCAGCCAGATGTTAGAACACAGTTGCTCTGTGGCCGAGTGAACAGTACATAGGCCTGTCTATACAGTGTAACCCCCTGAGAATTAGAGGCTGCAGAGCAGACACACATACTCACAACCATTTCTCTTGCGTTTGTGCAGCTTCCTAATACACGAACTTCATGAATTCAGCAGAGGCTAGGTCTTGCTGCTCAACAATCAGATACGTCACTTCTCCGCTAGGGAGGAGTGATGAGGAATGAATGAAGAGTTCAGAGGTGGAAAGGAGAGATCTGATGCTTCCCTCCTCTTCACGTTTGGGTTTAGTAATTTAAGCCTGCAGTCAGCAGGGGCCTGGAGTAGTTTCTGTGGCAGCTGGGGGAGGTCAGTAATCTGCGAGGACAGTTTTGCTTCTGCCTTCATGACGCCCTCTGGTACCAGCTGGAGTGTTTTCAGCTGAGATCAGGAACAAGACGGAGATATCCCCCCTTACCACTTGTGTTCAGCATCGTACTAGAGGTTGTAGCCAGTGTAATAAGGTAAGATAGAAAGATAGAGACAGACAGATATAAGTGGCCTCCCGATTGGGAGGGAAGAACTAAACCTATCTATTCATAGTTGACATGATCTTTTATGTAGAAAATCTGGTGGATTCTATAAAAAAGCTAATAGAACTAATGAATTTATGCAAGGTTGCAGAATATAAAAAAAACATACCCCCAAAAATCAATTGTATTTTTACATATAAGCAACAAACAGAATTTTTAAAAATATCATTTACAATAGCGTAAAAATATGAAATACTTTAAATTTCAAGAAAGATGTATGAAATCTGAACATGGAGAACTACAAAATGTTATTTAGAGAAATTAAAGGTCACCCAAATAAATGGAGAACCGTATCCTGCTCATGGAAAGAAGACTTAATATTGTTGGGATGTTGTTTATAGATTCAGTATAATCCTTATTCAAGAGCCCAGTCAACTTTTTTATGAAAATTCACAAGTAGAGTCTAAAATTCATATGGAAATGAAAAGAATGTAGAATAGTTAAAACAACTTTGAAAAAGAAGAAAAAAGGTAGAGGACTAGTACTACCTGATTTAAAGATTTATTATAAAACTATGGTATCCAGGACTGGTATTGCCATCAAGATAGATCAAAAGAGCAGAAAAGACTCCAGATAAAGACACACATACACTATAGACAGCTGATTTTGACAAAGTTACAAAGGCAATCCAGGAGAAAAAGCGATAGCCTTTGAAATCAATAGGCACTGAAACAATTGGATATCTACAGTACAAAAATATGAGCTTGGATATATGCTTTAAGTCATATACAGGAATTAACTCAAGATGGGTAACAGACTGAAATGTAAAATTTTATATAAAATTTGAAGAAAACAAGAGAAAACCTTTGTGACCTTTGATTAGGCAAAGATTTCTTAGATATGACACCAAAATCATATCCAGAAAAGAAAAAAATTGATAAATTGGATTTCATCAAAATTAAAAATTTGTACTTTTCATAGGATATAGGACTTGTAGCCAGACTCTAATAAAGAACTCTTAAAATGGAGTAAGAAAACAGCTTATTTTTAGAAATTGGCAAAAGATTTGAATAATCTGCTTCACCAAAGAAGATATATAGATGGCAAATAAGCATGCAAAAAATGCTCAACATTATTAATCATTAGGGAAATACAGAATAAACTGCAATACTGCTACACAGCTGTTAGAAGGGTTGAAATGGAAAAAACTGACCATACTAACTGTTGGCGAGGCTGTGGAGCAACTGAAATTGAATGTAAAAAATAGTACACCTAATTTAGAAAACAGGCCAACTGTTTTTAAAAAAGATAAAAATACATCTGTATGATCCAGCCATTCCTCTCCAAGTATTTACGCAAGAGGAAAGAAAGCATGTATTCACACGCATGCGTATGCACACAGATGTCCATTAACAGGTGGGTGGATAAACAAATTGTGGTCTACCCATTCTGCGGAATACTAAGCGATATAATCACCTGGTGTGTTGCTTAGCATAAACCACTGATGCACGTAATATGAATGGGTCTCAAACTAATCTGGGTAAAAGAAGCCAGAGTACGTATTATATGATTCCTTTCCCCTAAAATTCTAGAAAATACAAATTTCTAAAAATAAATAAAAAGCCACAGGAAGAGCAGTGGTTTCTTGGAGGCAAGGAGGGCAGGAGGGCGGGAGGACTTGATGTTTTCTAGAACATTAGAAAACGTTTGGAGGTGATGGGTATGTTCCCTGTCTTGATGTTTTCAACGAGTTCATCTTCGTTTGACTCATCTTTGTAGGCCATGATATTTTTTGAGATGTAACTCATACCATGTAATTTACCCTTTTAATGTAATTCAGCAGTTTTAGTATATTCACAAAGTACAGCCATCACCACTGTTAATTCTAGAACTTTTTCATCACCCTAAAAAGAAACTCAGTACCCAGTAGTCACTCTTTTTTTTCTCCCCAATTTCCCCAGCCCTAGGCAACCACCAATTTATTTTCCATCCCTGTGGATTTGCCTCTTTAGGACATTTGATGTAAATAGAAGCATAAAATCTGTGACCTTTGTGACTGATTTCACTTACTGTGATGTTTTTTAAGGTTCATCCAGTGGCATGTGTCAGTTCTTCATTCTGTGTGGCTGCATAATATTCCGTTGTATGGTTATACTGTACTTTGTTTATCCACTCATCAGTTGATAGACATTGGGTTGTTTACAGTTTTCATCTGTTATGAATAATGCTCCTGTGAATATGTACAAATTTTTGTGTGAACGTGTGTTTTCAGTTCTCTTGGGTGTATATAAGTAAGTGAAATTGCTGAGTCATATGGTAACTGTTTACCTTTTTGAGGAACAGACCATAATATTTAAAAAGGTACTGCTGTGATTGTGGTTAGCTTATAGCAGATTCTGCTCAATGGAAGATACTGTCTATCCTGTTTTTATATTGGCAATTTGTAAATGTTTCAGCCCACGTGAAACATTTACGTTTCTCCATTGAAAGTAACATTTTCAGTTTTACGAGCCAAAACTGTCAAACTGTCTCTGATTCTTTTGAATGTTTCACTAAAACTTTTATAATAGTGTTCTGTATTTGTTTTTACTTATGTAAGCCATGTCCTGAATACCCAGTTTTGTCCTATGAGCTATTTTTTTTTCTTATGCTTCTCTAAGTCTGCTCAGAGATAAATGACCCGAAGCTATTCTTATCCTTAGTGTTGATTTGGTATAAATTCATGTTGTGTGTGTTTTTATCCTGTGTTCTGTGGTCTGGGCGCAGTTATTTTGGGACAGATACATTGACTGTTTATATTCATTTGCTCTCATTTCAGTTTCCAGATGAGTAAAATGCCTATTGCTGTTGTTGAAACTGCTTTGCGATTGTGTTCCTTGAATTTTTACATATATTAGATGTGATAATTTATGTGATTTTCAATTCAGATTATTTTATGAGCTTGGTGCTTGATTTTTCTTATCAAAATTTTCAAATGTTTAGTTTTAACATAAGATAATAATTGCGTTAGTTTTAACATAAGAATTCTTTTCTGCAAGCAAATGTTGTGGAACTTTTTTTATATAGTAAGGGAGTCAGATTTCTTCTGTAGTTTACCTAAGTGACGTAGATGATGGAAAACACCTACTGAAGCAAGTGTAGTTTTAAAGTGTGTTATAAAGTACCTGTGAAGATGGCGTGGAGCCCAAAAAGCAACTGCTTTCAAAAGGCACTTTCACAATTTATAAGGTACTTTTAGGGATGTATACACTTGTAGGAAAACTATAAAGAAAAGCAAGGGGAACGATGGGCATCTGAGGGCAGCGGTTCCCTCTGGAGGTTGGGTGTGGGGTGGGACATAGGGTTTCTGTGGCTTTGGTGATGTGAGCAAAGCGACGGTTACATGGGTATGTTTGTTATTTTACGTGTATCAAATACTATGTATTACAATAAAAATGTTAAAGACTGTATGAAGTGTGAGAACTCATGGTATGCTACTGTTGAGTGGCAGGACTGTGTGTGTTCTCAGTCAGTGCCAGCCTTCTTCCCTCCACATCGTTATCCCTAGCTTACACCAATGGTTTCTTTTCCTTTTTGGAGGGAGGGAGCGTGTCTGCTGTCCCACTTGAAAATGAAATCCATTAGGGTAGAGGTTTTGTTTTTTAATATTTTGTTCACACCTGTATCCTAACAGTGCCCAGAAAGTGACTGGGACACTGTACCTGCTCAACTGGTATCTGTGTGGGTGTACAGACGTAGATATATTTTTAAACAAAATCTAGCGTGTGTATACACACACAGATATTTAAAGATCTAGAATTTTATACACCAAATTAACCTCTTGGTAGGAGAGTAGAATTAAAGGTAAGGGTCACATCTGAGTGAATAGAGAGTGTTTACACTTTATATTTTATATTCTATTGTGTATATTTTAATTAAAAAGGGAAGAAACATTTTGAAAGTCAGGAAGCAAATCTGGAAACCATCAAAAATGAACATGGATGACCCTAAACTCCTTAATTTTGAGAATTGGTTCTACAAGTTACTGGATAGTAGATTGAGACTAGAGTGGGCTCTGAGATCAGCTCGGCCTAACGTGCACGCAGGCTGCCAGCCCGTCCCCTTCGTGTCTCTGGAGGGGCTCCTGGAAGTGTGGGTCTCTGGAAGAGAGGACCAGTCTGGAGTGGAGGGGCTGCGAGCATTTGAAGACCTAAGGCTGTATGCTGAACGGTTTTGTGTCCCTGTTGTTGTACATACATAATATTGTGTCCCTGTTGTTGTACATACATAATAAGTTTGTTTCAGTTAAAACTTTAAAACAACAAAAGACCAGACTCTGACCAGGGTTATGTACTTGGTTGGATGGAGTGAAATAAGTAGCGTTCTATGGAACTCTTGAAATATCCGGTGTGCACAGATAAATAAAATGTAATCTTTCCATTCACTCTCAGTGAGTTCTTAGCAAGCCCAACGAACACAGCCCCCCACTCCTTCCCACCTCCAGCCACACCCTGTTGAGTGACAAAACGGAAATGGGTACAGCAGAGTACCCATTGCTGCACTGCTGTGGCACAGCTTTGGCACTGCCGCCTTCCGATGCTGCTTCTAGGTCCAGAGAAGTATTTTAGAGACCTCTGTCTCCACTTTGTGGTTCTGAAGCTTTTTTACAAGTGTGTGTACATATGTTCATTTCATTTCAATCTTACATTATCACACAGTAAAAATGTAGATGTCATTCGTGACAAAACACAAGTTATCGTTTCGATCTAAATCGTGGATTGTGCTTAGGACAGAAGTCCATGATCATCTTTGGCCATGTTTTTATTTTAAAAGGGGAAATTGGTCCGAGGCATGTGGATAAGAGCTCAGTGTTACGGCAGGGAGTCTGCCATTGGCCTGTGGCTTCTCTATGAAGGAAATAAAGTTTCGCAGCATAGAAGGTTTTTCCCACCCCTGTGCATGCACTTGAAAAACTTCTCTTTTCTCCGTAATATTGGGGGAAACCTATACTTCTTTCTTTTGGGGCTGCTGAATTTCAAAATGTTGTTACTTTTTTTTATTTTTTGTATATTTCTTCTTGTTTCCTCTTTCCCCTGTTCTTAAAACTGTAACATGTTGTTTATTTCTGGTTTTTACTAGTTCTGGCGCAATTTGGACCACACAATGATTATACAAGATTTTAGACCATTCCTAAGTAGCAATCCACTGGACCAAGATAATAGAGCCAGTGAGAGAGGTCACCAAACTCACACTGACTTCTGGGGACCAAGTCGACCTCCGAGGCTGCCAATGACTCGGAGATACAGGTCACAAGGAAGCACTCGTCCCGATAGATCTCCAGCTATTGAAGGGTGAGTGCACAGCTATTTTTTAAGTTCTCTTTCAAGGTAGTTTCAGTGAAGGACATTGGTTTTTATACTTCCTACCTGTGTGGGCGAGATGGAGATCCACAGAATGACAATGAGGTTAAAATGAATGTCTACTCAACTAGTACCAGTTAATGAATTATAACCTAAAAAATGATCAAATTAATGATATAGGTCTCTGGGTAACATTTTTATTAATGTCTGACATTAATATATAGGTGATATATTTGTTTATCAAGATTTCAGAAGATACCGAAAGGGGTCATCAAATATACTGGATGACATTAGGGTTCAAAAAGACCTAAGCAGATTGGAGCGATGGACTTAATATGAAATTTATATAATATGAAATTTAATAGAATACACAGAGAGTCTTGGGACTGCAAAACATTCATGCAACAGGTGTTTACCGAGTGCCTTTTATGCCATGGCATTTATGCTGGATTCTGGGACATGGTGGTGAGCAAGACATCATTCAAGTGGTGGCCTTTGATCTCATGGTTCCCATTTAGTAGGGATAATAAACAATTATTTTAAGTGTTCACCATATACCTATAAGACTTTGCTTCATGCTCTGTCTGCTTATCTCATTTAATCGGTATGAATTAGTAGGTGCTATTGCTATTCTCATTTTATATAAGAATAAACTGAAACTCAAGAAGTTACAGTAACTGGATCAGTGGTGGATCCAGGACTTGGACTCAGGGATGAGAATCCAAAGCTTCACTCTCTGACACAGCAGCCACTAGCCACAGATAGTTGTATCCGTTTACAAGTTAATAAAACTCAGAATTTCTCAGTCACACTAGCCAGACATTTCAAGGGCTCAGTAGCCACAGACAGCTTAATAGTTACCACATTTCACAGTATAGATTATAGAACATTTCTATCATCTCAGAAAGTCCTGTTGGGCAGTTCTGTTCTAGAACCTACACTCCCTCCCCCACCACACACCCTCTAGACCTTACTATTAGTATTTGCTACACTTTATCATGTCTTTCCGTCTGTTTGTCTCCTCGTTTATCTATTTCATGAATTTCAGTTGCAGACACAACTTAGGACAGTTGTAGGATCTGGAAATTCAGTTTAATAGGATTGTCGAGGACAAAAGCCAATGAAATCTTAGGCTGTTATTAAGAACTTCAGTGCCCAGAGGTAAATCCACTGTGTCCTGTGCCAGTTAAAGTACGCATAGATCACTGCCCCTTCTCTGCCTGATCTTTTTTCTTTATTTCTGGTACCGCTCTCTATCCAGCTTAGAAACCTAGGCATTCACCTGGAATCTTTTCTTCATCACACTCAACCCTCCCATAGATGCACACCTAGGATGTCATTAAGTCTTTCTGATTTTTATTTCGTTTCTCAACGTCTGATTTGCCCAGCTGCCTCCCGCCCGCCCCCGTTCACGTCCTCATCTTTCCTTGCCTGCCTGCACTCTCGCATTAGACTCCTTACTCTTCATTCTCCTTCCGAGCTTTATCATTCTTATATTTACTCCCATACTACCCTTGCAGGATTATCTACCTAAATTTTCAAATCTTCATCATCACTTTCCTACTTAAAATCTATTGTCACAGGGTCTGTAACTTCAAATACAAAGCCTTCTGTGGTTTTGATTCCTCTCAACCTTTGCAGCCTTATTTCCCGTCAAGATTTTTTTGTTGCCAGATAATGGGGAGAATTACCCTACTTTGTTCTTTATACTGTATGAATGCTTCAAAACACAGTATGAATGCCCTCAGGCAGCCTTCTGTCCTGTCTGCATCTAAGACGAGTAGGGAACTAACTTCATGCCTAGAATTTTTTAGGCGGTAGGCTCTATACACTCTTTTCATAGAACCCTTGAGTAGGGACCAAATGTTAAAATCTTTTGCTCAAAAATTCCTTGTCAGACTAACACGTTAGTTTGAATCAGTACTTCTTGGTTATTTTGCCTTTTTAATTCCTAAGAAGTTGTAGTGTCCTCCTTTACTACTTGGTCCCTTTGACCAGCAGAGTGGGAGAAAGATAAGTTTCCTTTTCTCCCACGTCCTTTACAGATAAACATATCACCTTAGTGACATGCAAGTAACCTAGAACCCGATTCAGTGGTGGCTTATTGAGATTCTTTTTCCTTACATTTAACAGGTCTCTAGGTAGATGGCAGCAGGTGAGTTCAGTGTCTCAGCCCTATGAGGGTTGGAGCTCTGAGGTTCTCTTGGTCTTTTCCTCCTGCTCACTGCCGTAGGGCCACGGCCAGAAAGAAAGAAAAGGGTAGTGTCCGTTTATTTGTCCCATTTTTTTTTTAAGGAAAGGAAAATCTTTTCCATGACCCCACTCCCACTTCTGTATGCCCTGCCAAGAAAATTCTACTCACCAGGCACTTTGTCACATGCTCCCCACCCCCAGCCGTAGTGAAAGCTGGGAGAGCTTGGGTTTAGCTCTTCTGTCCTCTGCAGTAGGAAGCGGCAAGGGAGAGGGGTGTTGGGAATGGATTTGGGGGTCAGCCTGCCAGTGTCTGCTAATTATCTATTTTATTAGCTATTTCAGCAAATAGAGTAAGTGGCATGTTATTTTAGATTAATTATATTAAACATTAAAAAACAAAGTTTCTTAATTTTCTGAAAATTTTGATCTTATTACTTGTAAAATATATCAACTACGGGCTTTTATCCCACCACCTTTTTTTGGGTGGGTATAACTCATGATTTGGGCTCTAAATCAGTGTTTTCTACATGTAGACAGTAAGTACTGTCTGGATGATTTTTCCCCCCTCTCAACATTACAAATGTTTTCTTTAGACCTACTTTTTTTTTTTTTTTTTTTTTTTACCTTAGATATACTGTGGGTAAGAAGCTTCATATTATCTGTGTAAACATTATTGATTATATACTTATGAGCTGTTTTTTTTTTTTTTCACTCATCTTTCTTGCCAAGTAGAGGCCTCCCTCTGCTATAGGATCAGACCATGCCAGTTAGTGCTTTTCAAGGCTCTTTGACAGGTAGGACAAAGGCGTATAACCCGTTTCTTACCAATGGGACCTAAAGGGTCAGCTGGAAGGACTTCTGAGAACGTTTTTCTTCTCTTTTCTTCCCTTGAGGACAGTCCTAGCTCTTTACTTCCTGTCTAAGGATGTGATTCTTGGAGCCGCCGCAGCCATCTTGCAACCATGTATGGGAGACATGGCTGATATGCTGAGGATGGCAGAGAGGAAAGATGGAAAGAGTCATCTTTCATTGAGTTGCTATACCAAACTTGGGACTGTTTGCCTCCAGACTATTTGTTAATTAAGGTAAATAAATGTCCTTGCAGTTTAAGTCATTTTTAGTCAGATGCCTGTTATTTGAAGCGGAATACATCTTTTAATTCTTATAGTTTATGTGGATGGAACAACATTTGCCATTAGTAGAAAGTAACCATAGAAGTAAATTAAAAATGAAGCAAAATTATTGAATTTTAAAAACAAAATAAAAAATGTTTATTTTAGATCAGAATCCCTTTAGGTCCCTCAAGTAGGGACGTACCTGCTCCTCCCAGCCTCCCCCAGCCCTCTTCTCCCCTGCTGTCGCCGTTCTGGCCCTGCCGGCTGTTAGCCCCCCATGCCGCTCTGTTCCCTCACGCTGCAGGCCTTCGCACTTTTATGTGTCTGGATTGCTGCAGTGATCTGCCTCCAGCCTTGACCTTCCCCCCTTCTGTAGGTTAACTCAGACCTGTCCCCTGGACGTCACTTCCTTGGATGTTCCCTCCCCTGAGAAGCCTTTCCTGACACTCTTGCTCGGTCCCCATGTGTATCCTCGCAGAACCCTGTCTACTTCTTTTTAGCACTAGTCACAGAAGCAGTTCTACTTTTGTGTGTGATCATTTAACGTGTGTGTCTCTCTCTCCACACTGGACTGTAAGTTCCAGGAAGGCAGGGACCTTTGTTCCTCCAGGGTCTAACACGCTTGCCATATAGTCCGTCCTGAAGTGTTTTCCGACTGAGTGAAAGAAACGTTCCCCACAGTTAAAAATGTGTTAGTGAGTTTATGCATTTCCTCCTTGTGCTGCTCTGAATTTTACTTTTTTTTTGTCACCTGGCCATATTAAATTGGATTCCAGTAATTGCCCAAGTAACAGTGGAGAGGGGGAATATGAGCGTATGAGTTACTGTTAATTTCTTCAGGACTTTGACTGTGGGGAGGTTTTGAGGTTCTGGGTTCTCCAGCTCTGCAAATCCTCAGTGATGTATCATCTTCTTGGTCTCTGACTTTGACATGAGAGATGTGGCAAGCTTTTGAATGAAAACAAATGTCTAACTATTGAATTTGTATTTCAATGTCCTATGATGTATTCTTGCCTTCAAAACCACTGCCCTGACATTTTCGTCTAGGTGCACACTTAGGAAGAAAATAGCCAACGATTAGAGATATATAAAAATATATTAAAAATGTTTTTGCTATGTTTCTGTGGAAAATAAAAAATCTAATTTATGTATCTGTTTATACCTGTTGTGATTTTTCTCATAGTTCCATGAGGGCAGGGCCAGTATCTGGTTTTCTTCATGTTAACAATGTATCTTGTCTGTCGTTCCATGTCATTACTCAAGGAGCTGCCCGACCTGTCACATTTAAACACAAGGATAGAATTCCACTTTACAAATGTTACCGTAATTCATTTAGACAGGTCCCTAATGATGGATGTTAGGGACCTTGAGGTTTTCTTTTTCATCATTATAAGCTGTACTGCATTTACAGTGTTTCTTGTTTGTATATTTTTGTATGTCTGTGAAAATGTGTTTCAGTATTTCCCATTCTTTTCTCTGTACTTCAGTTTGGATATTCTGTGGACCCACTTTCAGTAAAAGCTTGTCTTCTGCTATCAAACCTATTGAATAAATTCAGTATTTCAGATATAGTATTTTTCATTTGTAAAATGTCAGTTTGATTGTCATACGGACTAAAATTCTTAAGTGAAATTCTCCATCTTTACTTGAACATATTAGTCATAGTTAATTTAAAGCCTCTTTTTTGTAACTCCAGTCTCTGGAATCATCTGAGACTATTTCTGTTGTCTATCTTTTCCTCTTGGTTTTTGGTGATTGGTCTTGTCATGTGGTGTGTCTAGTAATTTTTGGTTGAATGTAGATAGTTTGTATAAAAAAATATTAGAGGCTCTGGACAGTGTCACTGTTCTCTAGGGAGGGTCCCCGCTCTTCTTCCTGGCGTGCAGAACAAGGGGTGATCACTTTAATTCTTTCAGGAGCTGTGTTAGGGTCAGACTGGGTTGCAGCCCTGATGAGGATGGTCTACTCCGGGTTCATTCCTGGCCTCCAGAAGTTTCAACTTAGAGCTTGCTGTATCCTTTAGGATACTTCCTCCACTGGGTCCTCAGCTCTAATTCCGTCTGAGCTCGCTACAACACTGCTCTGCTTTTGAAAGCTTTTCACTTAAGTTTTTTTTTTTTAATTGCCCTTTATAGTCTCAGATTTGGTAAATGTTCTGAAAAGAAAATTGCTTTGTGTTTGATTCCTGCTGAGCCTTTGCCAAATGATGCGAATTCTGTGTCTCATTGAAGCTTTGCACAGGCTTCTGAGCCTTCTGCTGTAGACCAGTAAGTATCTGGATTTTTTAAATGGTTGTAGGTATCAATCAGGGTCTACTATGAACTCCTTTATCTCAACTGAGGGTGAATATCTATGGAGATGTTTCCGTAGGATGAAATTCTAAGAGAGTGCTAGGAGAAAGGGTATAATCATTTAAAAATCGATATTGTTCAATTGCCTTTCGAAAGGCTATAATTCTATTCTCAACAGTAGTATTTGAATGTGCACTGTATGTTTCTATCAAATTAGATGTTATCAGTCTTTATCTCTTCTGATCAGATAGACAAAAACACAGTACTTTTGTCTCTGTCTCTGATTTTTTACTTGATTAAGCTTATTTTCATATAATTATTGGGTATTTGTATTTTCTATAAATTGTTATTTTTTGCAGTTTTCCTGTTATGGTGTTAAAAATTGTAGTGCCATCCCAGTATGGTAAAGGTAGTAATCTTTTGTGTGTATTGTAAATATAAATTCCTTTCTAGTCTGTTCTTTGTCTTGTCCTTGTTAACTTTTATACATCTATTTAATTTTAGGGGATATCAAATCTTTCAGTCTTTTAGATTTCATGCCATATTTTAAATAAAAGTCCTTATTCCAAGATCTTAAAAAAATTTATTCCTGTATTTTCTCCTGGTACTTCTTTATCTGGTGCTCTTTGGGTGTATTAGACAGAGCTCTTGGTTAAAAGCCGTAGAAATCCAATTTACTATAACTTGAAAAAATTAGAATGTATTGGTTAATATAACTCAAATAACAAATACAGTATCATCTCTAACTTTCCTGATTTGAAATTGAATCATTATATAACCTATAAAACATAATATGAAAATATATATGCATAGATATTATTTTCCAAATAATATAAAGGAGAAATAAAAGGGTAGCGATATATAAGGTTATGTGTTTTAACTTATAAATGCTTGACTGCGACTGTTTGGGGGCACAGAACGAAATGTCGGGTGTTCGCCTCTGGGTGTGGAATCAGTAAGCCTGAGGTACACCTGTCTCCAGGACAGGCGCTTAGAGCACATCCGGGAGCTACGGAGGAGAAACGTCCGATGTGCCACCGTCTTCCCGGGTGCGCTGCTGGCAGCACTGTGAGCTCTGCGTGCACCGTGGTGGCTGCAAACGCCGTTTCCTAAGGGTGCAGCCTGTGCCGAAGCTGCTCATCACGTGTTAACCAGCGAAAGTTCCCTCGAGGCCTTCAGTCCTGCTGAGGAGCAGGCTGGATGCCACATGGGGCTCTGAGTTCTGACTTCCTGCCGAGCTGGTGAAGATTTCACATTCAAATGTTCTGATCCATTTCACAAGGCTGTCAGACGGAGCCCAGACACTGCTGGGGTCACCAGACTGGTCCACGAGTGCAGGGAGATGCGAGGGCTGATGCCTTCAGGCCACACGCGCGTGGCTTTGGAGGGGACACCGATCCTGACGTGCTATCAGCGTTTCTTGCCCTGGGGCTTTGAGAAGACGTAGTGCTCTCCAGCTCCACTGCTGCTGCTGATACAAGTCACGCTTGTGAAAGTCTTACCTCATACACAATTTGGGACAATCATGTCTGCTTAAAAGTGATTTTCATTTACAAATTCAATGCAATCCTTATCAAAACGTCAGTAGCATTTTTTACAGAATAGACAGTCTTAAAATTTGTATGGAGGCGCAAAATACCCCTAATAGCCAAAGCGATCCTGAGAAAGAACAAAGCCGGAGGCATCATGTTCCTTGATTTCAGGCTATATGACAAAGCTCTAGTGATTAAAACAGTGTGGTATCGGCATAAAAACAGACACATTTGTCATCAAAACAGAATAGAGAGCCCAGAAATTAACCCATACGTATATGGCCAGTTAACGTATGACAAATGAGCCTGGAATACACGATGGGAAAGAAGTCTCTTCAGTACATGGTGTTGAGAAAACTGGACACTACATGCAAAAGAATCGAACTGAAATTGAACTGTCTTACACCATACACAGAAATGAACTCAAAATGAAGGATTAAAGACTCGAATGTAAGACCTGAAACCGTAAAGCTCTTGGAAGAAAACATAGGTGGTAAGCTCTTTGGCATTGGTCTTGGCGATTTTTTGGACTCCAAAAGCAACAAGAAATAAGTGGGACTCCATCAAACTAAAAAGCTGCTGCGCAGCAAAAGAAACCATCAACAAAATGAAAAGGCAACCCACCGAATAGGAGAAAATGTTTACAAATCATATATCTGAAAAGGGTTAATATTTCAAAATCTATAAGAGCTCATACAACTCAATAGCAAAGATCTGAATAGATATTTTTCTAATGAAGACATACAGTTGACCCACAGGTGCGTAGAAAAGATGCTCTACATCACTAATCAGGAAAATGCAAATCAACACCACAAGGAGATGTCACTTCTCACCGGGTAGAATGGTTATCATCAAAAAGAGGAAATAACAGGTGTTGGCAAAGATGCGGAAGAAAGGGAGCGAACACTTGCGCATCGTCGGCGGGACTATAAATTGGTGCAGCCACTATGGAAAACAGTATGGAGGTTCTTTTAAAAATTAAAAGTAGAACTGCCATATGATTCAGCAATTCCACTTTTGGGTATTTATCTGAAAACAACACGATTTGAAAAGATATGCACCCCACGTTCATTGCAATATTGACAATAGCGAAGACATGGAAACAATGTATGTCCACCAGTGGATGAATGGATGACAAAGATGGCATATATATGCAATGGAATATGCAGCCATAAAAAAGGTTGAAATCTTAACATTTGTGACAACATGGGTCGACCTTGAGGACATTATGCTAAGTGAAGTAAAATGAAGAAAGACAAATACCATATGATCTCATATGTCTAGTCTTGAAACAAAAAACCAAGCTCATAGTTACAGAGAAGAGATTAGTGGTTATCAGAGAGGGTGGGGAGAATGGCTGAAGAGGGTCAAAAGGTATAAACTTTCAGTTATAAAATAAATAATGGGATGTGATGTACAGCATGGTGACGGCATTATCTGGGAAATGCAAATCAAAACCACAAGATGATAGTTTATAGTGAAATAAGTATTATAGTTAATACTGTACTGCACATTTGAAAGTTGCTAAACGAGTAGATCTTAAGCGTTCTTATCACACAATTGTGTAGCTGCATGGTGATTAATGTTAACTAGTCTTACTGTGGTGATCACTTGGAATATACAAAGGTGGAGTCAGATGTAGTACACCTAAAACTGGTAGGTTACGTGTCAGTTACACCTCAAAAAAAAAAAAAGTCTTTGTTCAGCCTACACTTTAGAGAGGAGTATAACAACATTTGTGGACATATTTAAAAGTAAATAGTGTAGTCAGCTGTTGTGGGGCTTTGGAGTAAGGAGAGGCTAATGTTGGCTGCTGCCCTTGTTATATTGATTGGCCTAACAAGTGGGAACCAGGGGGTTAAAAGGACATAGCATGTCAGTTATATCTCAGTAAAGATGGAGAGGGGAGTGCACAGCATTCAGAAAACAAGATCTGGGGGAAATTCCTTCAGTGATTTTTCTTTTTCTTTTTCTTTTTCTTTTTTTTTTTTTTTTTTTTTTTTTTTTTTTTTTTTTTTTTTTTTTTTTTGGTTGAGACATTACCCCATAATCTCTGAGTGACAAAGACCAACTCCTTAGGATAAAGCACTGGGTAGATGTGCCATCCTCAGAATGACAAGTTTCAAACATCTGTTTGTATTTGTGTTGTAAGTATTTGAGGCACCTAATACAGTGTGTTTATAAGCGTTTGTGAAATGGAATTCTCAAAAAAAAAAAAAATTAAGGGCCCATTAAATAGTATCTTACACAGAGACCCAATGTGTAAAACACACAAAAATGGAACTACCCTTGTTACAGAGAGATTGGCCCAGAATTCCTTTTCAGTCTCTCCTCCTTGCTGCCAGGGGTCCAAGGAACGTAGTTTGAAAACTACACCATACAATCAGATCCTTCTCCAGCCTGTCATATAAGATAACATATAAGAGCAGAATTCAGGAAGGTTGCCATAGTAGCGCAAAAGCACTGGACCAGGTAGCAGACTGATTTCTGGTACTATCTGTTGTGTAATAGTCAGTGAAAAGCCACTGTGGCTTGGGGAGGGAGTTGGTAATTGGTCAGCTGTGGATATTTGTACTTTCATTGGTCTATTGTCTTATCTGATTTCTCTCCTCCAACAGAATAATACAACAGTTCTTTGCAGGATTCTTTGCAAATTCTGCGGTTCCTGGATCCCCACACCCTTTTTCCTGGTAAGTAACTGCCTCTGTCTTACTCTGCTGGAAAAGCATCATTTTAGGTACTGTAGTTAGTGTCCATGCCATAGTGACGAGAGCTGTGGAGGTGAGCACGTATAGGTGTGGTTGCCAGGCCGTTGCACTGCCATTATTTGCTAAGCCCAGACTTAATCAGAACTTAGTTTTTGTCCAGACTCATGAGGGCCTGCGATGTCTGGGCACTGGGCGTGTCTGATTCCAATGTGTGTAGAGATGGGGGATGATATGGTCCCCAAAAGGCTGGACATCTGTTTTGTGGGTTTCTCCTTATCATATGGGATGCCTTTATTCCTTAAGAATTTCTGAAATTGAAAACTTATCTCCTAACTTGCTTTTTTCAAAGTAAGATTGTCAGAAGAAACAGAAGCCTGTAACTCAGTATCAGAGTGATACTTCTGCACGACAGGGTAAAGATGGAGTTTCCTCTTGTCTGGACAGTTACGTTGCCCCTTCTGACTCTGCCCCAGGCGGCTCCTTTGCTCAGAGGGCCCTCAGTTCATCTACACAGTTACGCAATTTCTCAGCCTTTAGTTTCTGTAAACATGTCCCCCCACAAAGAGTCTGGGCATCTGTCATCCGGGATTGTGTGCCAGCAGCTCCAAAAAGAGGGGCCGCCAGGTCTGTTTTGTAAGTGCTCTAGGTCATGAGTGAGGTGAGGCCGCTGTGGCCGCTTGCCCCTGGGACCCGGGCAGCCTCTTTGAACGAGGGACATCGGCTGGAGTTTGGCCAGTCACGGAGGGAAAACTCCGTAAAAAAGCAGCCGCATTTACATTTAGTGTTCAAGTGGGCCCAGAGAAGGCAAACTTCTCCTAACCAACAGGAAGTGAGTCACTCTGTCACTTTGCTTTTCAGTGTCAATGTGGTCCTTTAGGCAGCTTCACATTTTAGGTTCCATTCAGTTTAGTAAAAATTCCTACAGAATGAGAGACTGACTACCTCTAGATAATCTGTTCGACCTTGAAAATACTGTGAAGTTCTTTGCCACTTGATTCTAGAGCTCTGGTGATTTTCCAGGGCTGAGAGACCAGGACCCCTCTGCCAGCGTTTTCTGTGGTCACTGCCATCTAATGCTGTCTGTCTCATCCCACGTGTAGGAGCGGGCTGCTGCACTCCAACCCTGGGGACTATGCCTGGGGTCAGACGGGGCTCGATGCCATTGTAACCCAGGTGAGGAGCCGCCTTTTGAGGGTGTGTGCAGCGTGTCTCACGGTTCCGTAGCCTTCCTGCTTTCCTGCTGCTGCTTTCTGAAATGGTGGTCACTCTGCTTTCCCTAATATTTTGAGCTTACGGGTTTGTATTTCTGAAAGGGATAAATGATTTACAGGTTTAGGTCAGCATCCATTTACCTTCTGTATCTGAGAGACTGTCTAGAAGATGACTTTACCTCTAAAAGAAAGCACTTCTCCTGTAACAAACAGCATCTTATATTTTTGGCCTCGTGCTCAGCCCTGTGATGATCCTGTAAACAGCACTTCTCAGCAGAGGGGGTTCTGCTCACGTGCGGGAGCGGGGCCTTCTGCCAGGTGGGGTGAAGCTGGGGCAGGAAGCAGAAGGCGGCATCCCCGCGCCATGTGTAATTGCTTCCGCCCGTTTATGTTTATTTTAATTTAATTGGTTTTTTATTTCCCCTGTGGATTGCTGAGAATAGAAAGCATGTGGTTTTTATCCAAGCCATGCAGGTAGTGATGTACCTATTTTCCCGGTTTGCCTCACACAACTTTCCACACTCCCACCTTTTCTTCCTTCCAGCAGAATGAACTTTTTGGACCAGTTAAGTATGACTTCTGCTTAAGCTGTAGTTTTATTCACGACATCACAACCCTTTTTGCTGCCTCTGAAGTTGCTTTATGGCTAAGGGGGGCCTTGCAGTGATGGGTCTGTCTGTAGCGTTACACGAATATTACTTAGAAATGATAAAGCGAGCACGAGGGTCTGGCGGCAGGAGAGGGGGACCCGGGCCTCCGGGCCCCGCGCAAATGAAGTGCTGACGTTTCTCGTACCTGCGCTGCTTGTCCTCCGCTGGAGCAGCTCACTCCCGGGGAGAGAGATGTCTGCCACTTCTTGTTTTCTTTCCTTGTAGCTTTTAGGACAACTGGAAAACACAGGGCCTCCCCCAGCTGACAAGGAAAAGATCACCTCCCTCCCGACCGTGACAGTAACTCAGGAACAAGTGGGTAGGTTCATTTTCATTTTATTCTGTCATCCTCTCACCTCTGTTCAGTATTCCAGCACCTTCCTCTACCAAGGTTCTTATGCGAAGCTGTAGGGCTCCTGAAATGCCTGCCTGGGTGCCAGCTGTCGAAGGTGCCCATCCCCTTCGGTGCAGTTATTCAGTTGTATTTCCTGAGCAACTACCGTGTCCCTTACCCAGATGCCACACAGGAAATGAAAAGGTTCAGATACACAGGACTCGGTTTCTTGAAGAACTTACTAGGGAAGCAAAGCAAAACTCACCAACTAGATAACTGGAAAAATCTCATTGAGCAAATGCTACTGACTTTGGGGAGGGGAAGAGAAAAAAACGAGCGTGGGAATTTGTTTCACATCGACTCTGTGTCAGCTATAGTTAGGTACATTAGACAGATATTTTATTTATAGGCACTAGAGGAATTGCGTGATAAAGGACATTATTTTTGACTGGGGTTTGCTTTCCCCACACATTCCACTTTAGGGAAGATTTTAAAGACGGGATGGGCCATCTTAGAGAGGTCATTCTGTTTAGGGAAAAGTATGAACCGATGTAAAAATGTCAGCATGGACATGGTGTCTGAGTCAGGTACGAGGAGAGTGACCTCATCAGTCCTGAAGTGGAATCTGGTTTGGGGACTAATGGGAGGTATGACTGGGTAGGAGGGGTGCGGCCTTGTTGCAGAGGACGTGGAAACTGGTAGAGGAGTTGTGGGTGGTATTTTGATGTACGTAAGTGTTGTAGGTCCCCACGTGGAGGGATGAGGAACTTTAAGGGTCCTAGGAGGTGGTGGCAGTGCTAACAGAAAGGAAAGGTCATTTTGCGGAAAGGCTTTCGTCACTGATTGCATAATGAGACGGAGGAGGGGAAAGGATCAAAGATGATTTTAAGGTTTAGCAGCTTTGTAACTGCAGAGGTGGTGCCACCATCATCTGGAATGAGGGGATTGTGAGCGGGCCCGGGTTTGGGCAGGGAGGGCAGGTGCTGTTCGTAATTTTGAACATGTTGATTTTGACCTACCAGCTGAGAATCCAGGCAAAGGTGAGCTGGGAATTGCTACCGAGCTGGGGCCAGTGTAGGAAATATTTGTAGGGATGAAGGCCTGAGTCAGGGATGGGGATACTACCTGGGAGGCTGTTACCGTAGACTGGCAGAGGTAAGAGCTGGAATTCGGGCTGTGGTGGTGGGGGTAGAGAGGAAGGGGTGATAAGTCTGCCTCCAGAGGCCCCGAGTGCTGTGGGCATGTCGCAGACCCCGGCCACTGTGGGGGGTGGACTAGCGGGTGTTATTAGCCAGATTTGGGAAACTCGGAGTTTGCAGTGGGGTGCTGCCAATTGAGTCTGGCCATTTCCTCAGAGAAGGCTTCCTGTCTCAGGGCTTGGAGCCTGAGCTACCCCACCTAGGGCTTTGCAGTTCTGCAGCACCACCTGCTGGTGCTGCTTTGAATTAACAACCTGTTTCCAGTGCTTTAGGGCAGCCACGCTGTAAGAGGATGGGCAGTGTGGAAATAGTGGGGTAACAGTGGCTTGCGACACTGCATTGCAGCCGCTAGGAGTCCCGACATGAGTCCCTTCATGTGGTGGACGGACTGCCAGTGTTTCCTAAGTACAGACTGCCGGGAGCCTGGCACACATTCGGGAAGATGTTCCTAGTGTGTTTAACAGATAATCGAACCCCCCGTTGAGTCCTTCCAGCGCTTGGCGTTGGAGCGTCGGCCCTGCACACTTCCTGTCTGGGTCTTCACATCCTCTTCGTATTCCTGTCTACTACTGCGTCTGCCCTCATTTCGAAATAAAATTCCCGCTTCTTTCTGCCTGCACGTCGGACATCCTTCGTGTCATGTCTTTGTGCATCCCTTTGGTTGGTGAAGACATTGGGCTTTCTCTTCCTCCCTGTCGCTTGTTGACTTGAAGAGGCATCTCCTCCTCCCACAGATACGGGTCTAGAGTGCTCAGTGTGCAAGGAAGACTACGCGGTGGGCGAGGGGGTGCGGCAGCTCCCCTGCAACCACTTCTTCCACAGCAGCTGCATCGTGCCCTGGTTGGAACTGGTGAGTACCGACTGTGCCGGCCGCGGGGCGTCTGCGGGGTGTCTGTGCCGGCCATGACCTCTGCGGGGAGGTGCGGGGGGCGTGGCCGAAGCTGAGGGTGCCCTTCACGGGTAATGGAGAGCCGGGCAGATCAGAGTTCAGCCTCTGGCTGACTCCTGGTAGCGCGTTACAGGATTTCAGATGTCTCTTTGGAACTTCAGCCCAGGGGTTAGCAAACGCCAGCCCGCAGAGCGCGGTGGCCGCGTCTGCGTGTGTGAGTGAGGTTTTGTTGGAACGTAGCCGGGCTCATTTGCTCACAGATTGTCTGGCTGCTTCGCGCCACGTCCGCAGAGCAGAACAGCTGCCACGCAGGCAGTAGGCGGCCTGCGAAGCCTAAAATAGCCGCTGCCTACCTGTCTCTGCAGAGGACGATTGCTGACCCCGTTCTAGACCGCCTCAGCTCTCTCGTCCTGTAGCTCGTGGGGTGGTGTGTGTGAGCTGTTGTTGGGTGGCCGGCCTGGAACCCGCTCTGTGTGTCGTTAAAGTGGCGTTCGGGAGCTGTCCTGGCTCCCGCCTGGGAGCCCGTGTGCACTGCGTGAGGGTGCGTGCCCCCTTTTTGCTTTCTACCCGCCAGCTCTCAGGGTTTCTTATGTGTTCACTGCGTCCGGCTTCCAGGCCAGATCGTTCACGTGGACTGATGTCTTTCTGTTTCAGCACGATACCTGTCCTATATGTAGGAAGAGCTTAAATGGGGAGGACTCTACTTGGCAATCCCAGAGCTCTGAGGCCTCTGCAAGCAACAGATTTAGCAGTGACAGCCAGCTACACGACCGATGGACTTTCTGAAGCTAAAGACCGCGTCTGAGCCGGGCTGTGGTACTCTTCTAATCGCAGCTGTAAATTGTTATCAAAACAAAAAATAGTAGGTGGATTAGGAATCCTATAAGAAACCGCAACCCATAATATTAATGCAGTGAGTGTTTTTCTTCTCTAAATTTAAAGTTAGCATCTGTAGACAGAATCGTATCTACAACCAAATGTCTCTTATTCCTGAATTCAGAGTGATAATTTTATAAGTGTGAAACTTAATTATGTGGGTTCTATGCCTCCCCACCTCCCCCAAGAATAGAATCAGCTCCTTACAGTGTAGCTAGGGGCCTGCCGTCTGTCCTGTTATTTTGTAATGGATGCTTCCCCCCCTTGTCCAGCCTCCACTCCACCACTAATGTATTTTACAGTAAATACAGTGGAACCAGAGCCCTGAAGTCCTGCTGATGTAAAGTCTTTCTGTTTTAAATGTACAAAAGCATATACTCTTGGCCACATTAGCTGTAAATTGAGGGCAGGTTAATTCAGGAATCTGAGACTAATGACTTCGTTTTGTCTTGAACCCTCAGAGAGCAAATCAAAGGAAAATTATGGGAAAGGGGCAAGTGGCTTATCACTGTAATCTTTGGTCTTATTTTAATTTTTAAAGACTACTTCACAAGATGCACTTTCTGCAGAAACCAGCATGAGATGTCTTGGTCTTCTGTTGGTAGGAACCCGATTCTGGTTCCTTTTTGGGAATAAGTGGACAACACACAGGTACAGAAAGACAAATGTTTGAAATATTTGGTTCTGATGTTTTTTAATGATTCCCAGCTCGTTTACTACCTTTTGTCCCGGGGACCTTAAAATCATTTCCCTCACAGAAATAGAATTACTTCATCACTGCTTCCATAGTCAATGTACCGTTTTTAGGAATGTATTGGTCTTCGGGAATTGAGATTTTACATGGCCTCATTTTTATTTTTTAAGCTCTTTAATCATCTCCGAAACCTTTCTGGCTTGCTTCTGGCAACATGTGGAATGAAACTGATTGTTGTGATCATGTCCGAAACAATTTGGCCTAGGAGAGGTGTGCCTTACTTTTTTTTTAGCCTGACAGTGTCCCACGTACTTGCACATGCTCTTTAGAGCATTTGAAGAAGATCAGAAATGTCTTTGGAACCTCAGAGTTTCCAGAGGGAACGGTGAGGACCTGCAGCTGCCGTTGGCGCACGGTTTATAGGGTCATAGCAGCCCTTCGTGGTCCGGGATGATCAGAGCAAGGAGGCCGCCTCTTGGCTTGGAGTCTTCTCTCAGCTTTCGTTGACTCTCACACACTGTACGCTGATTTTGGGGGCGCGGGCAGGGGGTCGGAGATACCTTTGATACTTTGGTAGATGATGAAGGAGTGGGGGAGGGAGGAGAGTGCGGGGGAGGGGCTCGCTGAATCAATAGCCTGCCTGGAAAAGTTGTCACCGTAAGGTATGATCCAGGTTGGGCCCAGAGATAATAAAAGATGTTTTTTTCATAATGCCTCATGTCATACCTCTGTAGAGATTGCTGCTTTGCAGAATGTGAGCGAGCCGTTCACTAAGGCTGTTGACATGCAGCCCCACAATACACATGGGTTTTGAATGGGGGGTGGAGAGGCTGGGAGGAAGTATGAGTAGATTATGAATGTTTAGTGGCCAGTATTCAGCTGTCTCAGAAAAACGGTGACAGCCTGGAAACTTGTCTGCCTGCGAAAGTGTCTCGAGGTAGCAGGACAGGTGCCTGCACTTTCACTTGCGAGTAGAGAACCAGAAAGGATCTGAGCAGCTTCACAAAAGGGTGGAAACAAAGTTCTGGGCAGAGATGTACCTTTTCAGTCCACGAACTAGCAGGTAGCTTCCGTCTCCGTTACCTGAATTTTTCTCACTCTCTTTTGCTCTGATAGAGGACGGGAGGCGCATTTTGCCCTTTCCCAGACCCCTCCCACTTGATGAATCTGTAGCGTTTCTTCCTAGAATTGGAGGCATCTCAGACGTCCAGGCTAATTTACGTTACGGAGTGTGTTAGGGTTCTTTAGAGAAGCAGAACTGACGGGGATGTGTGTTTGATATATATATATATATAAAAAGAGGTTTGTACGGAATTGGCTCATGCGATTATGGCGGCTCAGAGGCCCCAGGATTTCCTGATAGCCAGGGGGAAAGGCGTTCAGTTTGATCCCGAAGTCCTGAGCATGGGTGAGCCAGTGTTCTTTCCGGTTCGAAAGCCGGAAAGTTCGAGACCCACGAGGATCCGATACCTCCATTGGAGTCCACAGGCAGCGAGGCAGGAGGCGGCAGCCCTCGACGGAGGAGCTGCGGCCTTTTTGTTCTGTTCAGGCCTTCGGCTGACTGCACGAGGCCCACCATGCTGGGGGAACGTGCTTTAGTCAGTCTGCTGCCTCAGATATTAATCTTATCAAAAGATACTCTCACAGACGTACCCAGAGTAACGTTTGACCAAGTATCTTGGCACCCCATGGCAGAGCAGGTTGATACTTAAAATTAACCATCACAAGGAACAAAAATAGCAATGACGCCCAGGAGAAGGGTCCTCATCCCACTTTCTTTGCCACACGAACAGTGTGTGTGTGAAAGTGTCTGCCTTGCTTAGAGATCTTAGTGCTAGTGTCAGACTGGAAGAAACATATATGGGACGGGGACCAGGGCGCTGGATGTGTCATCCCTGTGTCTTCTCTTCAACCTGAGCTCACCTGGAAGTAAGTCTGAGATGCCTCCCGTTCTGGGCAGAAACACTGTGGGTTCGTTGGCCTAACACCAGAACGTGGCTGGGGTTAAGAGTTTATTTCCAGGAATGCCTGGCTCTTAACGTGTTTCAAACACAGTTTAGACACAGTGCCCAAGGCAGAGGGCTGCGTAACCCAGATTCTCAGGCGTCTGGTTCCTTTATAGGAGGAAGGCGTACAGACTCAGGATTCTGGATCCTTAGTAGGATTCAAGAGAGTCGATTCCGCTTCCCCTGAGTGTCCAAGGGAAGGGGAGCCTTTGCAGTTTCAGATCGTGAGCCCTTAAACTTGGAGGCCTTTGCATTCATATTAAATGCCCCACCCTCTGAGTCTCATGCAGAGCGGAGCAGGTGGTTTTCTTATTCATGCGTGTGTTCTTTATCTTCCCCTCGTCCACATAATTTGAAATAAGAGGGAAGAAAACTATCTTAGCACATACATAGGAGAAAATTCTAGAGATGGGTAGACTTGAAAGTTGGGAGTTTATATAGGGCAGCTCCTTGCTGGCCTGAACTGCAGACTGCAGGTGGTAATGGCTTCTCAGGGGGTTTCCTGGCGTGTCAGTCTAACTCGCCTTCATCCGGCTTTTTCCGGCTGGACACGAGGGGCAGAGTAGAGAACCATCAGCGGGTAAATCTCTAACATCTTTAAAGTTTCTAAGCCAGTGAGTTTTGGGAACAGGGAGAGGGAATAATCCTGACACCAAAAAAGTCAGTTTTTTCTCAAAATTCCTATTGCCAGTTCTCTGAAGAGCTGAGGAACTTGGGGACTCCCGAATGACATTTAGCCCCTTTTGCTGTAGCTCCTTGACTCTTTCTTCATGATCATATTTTAATTTCTAAGAAAAAGGATTTGTTCCAGGTGGAAGATGTGGAAACGGCTCTAAATCAAATGGCGTCTGTAGCTCGTTACACCTTTCAGTGGACGACATTCGCTGCATGACAGCCGAGCAAGTGCTTGTTGGTTTCCTCGAGCAGTATTCTCCGGGCCAGTAATCAGCTCTCAAGTCAGAAGGAAGACATTTGGGGAACATTTCTTTCCCCCCAACAAGTCTCGCTTTGATGAAGTAGTTATTAGAAAAATTCCTGTTTACCTACGTGTGTGGCACACGTGTGTATTCGCAGACACACACACATACAGGCTCCTCTCGCCGGAGGAGGAAAGGGTATGGCGCCGAGACAGAGCGGGCCGGGGGACGGCGGGGGCCGGGGGACAGCAGGGGCCGGGGGACGGCAGGGTCCGGGCCCTCACAGTCCGGTTCACACTGTGCACGCCTGGCCCCTGCCCCTGTGGTCCTCGGTGACGGGGCGCTGCTGGCTCGTTACTGGTGTGGCGACAGGATTCAGTGATGGTAAAAGCCTAGTCATTGATGAAAGTTGAGAATAAATGGCTTTGAGGAAAGGGTGTGTGTAATCCGTTGCTTCTTTGTCATAAGTTAAATACCATTTTTTTTTCCCTTGATAAATTATTGCTGCCAAATGGATGTCTCCGTGACTCGCCTGCTTCCGTTTCTTTCTCCCTGGCGTCCAGGCGCGTTTCCTCCCGCCGGGAACGCTAAGTACATCAGTCTGATGGGGGCGTCGTGGGCCGCATCTGTCTGAGCAGCAGGGCCCCTCCGGGTCTCGGGAGGTGCAGGGCACACTGGACTCGACTGCGAGCGCCGCCCCAGGCAGGCTTCCAGGAGGGAGCGGGCCGGGCCGCTCAGCAGGCGGTGCTGTCAGGGGAGCCCCGTCTGGCCTCGTGCGGGAGGGTGGGAGGCCAGAGGGCGGTCTGCGGGGGTGAACCGGTGGGGACCGGAGCTGAGGGACTAGAGAGCGTCCCCCAGCTCTCTCTCACTGAGTGTCCAGAGTGAATCTCGCGTCGCCCTGATGCAGGGAGTCGGGGAGACGCGATGGGGCGGACATCACGGCTCGTGTGGGGGGACGGGCGTGGCTGGTGGGGGCGTCAGTGTCAGCGCCCGGGCCGCGGCCCACGGGCTGCTCCAGGGTTTGAGATGGGACACGCGGAACACTGTACACTGGAGCCTTCCCGGGGCAGGCGGCGCCCGTGTCCCGTCCAGAGGACACTGCGGTTTTGCTCTCACACCTGCCAGACAAGTGGCGTTCCAGGTGTCCGGCTCTAAGGTCTCACACACACAGACTTCGTTTGGCCAGCTTCCGTGTCAGTGTCCACGGAGCCTGTGTTGCCTCCCCCGCCCCCAGCTAGCACACGCACACCCGTGGGGCGTGGGATGTGGGCCTGCGGCTTCACCTTTTCTAGTGAGATGTTCCCTTTGTAAGGTCCAAAGAGCGTTGGACTCCCCTCCCAACAAGATAGTTGTGTTTTCAGTACATAGGTGAAAAAATGCATAACAATAAGCCACTGTGATTTCAGTGATGCCTTTAAATCCACTTGTCTTTATTAGTCCCACCAGAGTCAACAGCCAGTCGCGTTATGTAGTATATGTGTATTTGAAGCCATGTCTCCAAACTTGGTCCGCTCAGGGAGCATAGCAGGTGTCATGCAGAGCCAGAGTCTGAGCCCAGGGCTTTTAAAAGACTCTGGGCCTCGTCTTTTCCCTCCATAAGACACGAAACCCAGTCCTTTGAGTCTGAGGTTGAGGACCATCACTAATGAGGGCCTTCCCCATCTCTTTCTGCCTCTCTCTCTCTGTTCCCACGAACCTGCGCTCCCACAGTCGGCACGTGCTGGCCAAGGATCACAGGTAAGATGTCTGTTTCCTTTCGATGGCTTGTCATTTAGCTTCAGTTAAACGGTCTGTGTTCCTGCCTCTTTATTCCTGTGGTTCCGCCTGTCGGGAACCTCCTCCCCTCCCCTCTCTGCCTAACTGTGGCAGGGAGAAACAGGATTTGGGCATTTGGCAGGAAAGGGGCTGCAGACCCTGCTTTGGGCATTTATGTAGAAAGAGAGGTGACGGAAGAGGCTGACGGGTGCTTGGCGGGTGGCAGCCCGCTGAGCTCTGCGGTACTCTGGGCCACACCGGTCTCTCCGGACGCTGTTGGGCACCACGGTCTCTGCGGCTCCTCGTTGCCACGCCGAGTAGAGTCACTGCGTCTGGCGCGCGCTCTCTTCAGTCTTACCCATGCTTGTTCCCTCGCTTCCCTTCACAGTGTCCAATAAAAACGCTTCCCAAGAAACTGGTGTTTGACTTGCTTGTTTATTTCACTGTGTTGGAGGGGAGGGCGGACGAGTCCCGGGGACACAGACAGACACACAGACACACACACACACATACACACACACACACACACACACACACTGAGTGAGAACTGCCTTAGTGGGAGCTTTACTTTTTATTCGCAGGTGACAGAGTTGGGAAGAAAGGCAGGTTTGCTCTCTCCCCGCTGTGAATTCTCCAGATCTTGGCATATTTAGCATCTTTTCCCTTCTGACCTGTTTCTCCCCTCCCCCCGGTGGTTGTGGGGTGGGGGGTGCTCTGTACATGTTGTAATGTGAGAGAGACCAAGCTAAAGAGAGTCGGATTTATCTTGCTGCTTTGCTTCTGGCTTACAAAGCTGTAGAAGGAGAAAAGAAAGTTTGTATCACTGCCACAAACTTAGAATAGCAACATAGTAGCTCGTGTAATTCATCTGGAATGTGTGTTTGATAGGTGCTCGGGACTAGAGAGGGGATGAGAAAGGAAACGCGGGATTATGTGTGTTTTGCTGGGATTATTGTGTGTCTTGCTGCCATCGTGCAGACGTGATCATCAGCAAGCCCGGCTGACCCCGGTGGAAGCGGGGAAGGAGCCAGCCTCTGGCCCCTCCTCGCTGCCAGGCAGGACAGTCAAGCGTGCCACTGAGAAAGTTCAAGGTAGGTTTTCCACGCGCAGCACTGAATGGTCAGCTCAGTGGTAGGACAAGGGCGCTCCCCGAAATGAGTCACGAGCCCAGGAAGGCACAGAGATCCAGGAACCCAAACTCCCTCCTTCCTCCCCACTCCTCTTCCCCCTGAGCCTGACGGCTTGATTTAAAGTGACTCCCCCTGCCCAGGCCTGAGGAAATGCGTACTTTCATCTCATAATTCTGCAAAGTCCTGAGGGAGGGGGATGAAGAAAAGGAGTGGATTATCAAAACAACTCTTCACCTGACTGGGGAAGGGAAAAGAACATGAGATTTTTTTGCTCTTGCATAACTTGAGTCAGAGGTAGTAAGTGGTGGTAGATTGTATGGCTGGATGCAGTTTTCTCTATAGAGTTTTTATTCTATATGAAGAAATAAAATGTACTAACAGTAGCCTGACCATCCGAGTGAATTTAGATTAAAGAATTGTGTCTAAAAGGTCAGACTGCTTGCAAACTGGCAGAGACATTTGGCAGGTCGTTGCTAAGGGTCACAGGTAAGGGCTCTGCTTTTGGTAGCTTGCAGTTAAGGGGCCGGAGGAATGAGAGAGGTCAGCCTCAGAGTGGCAGGGGTGGGGGTGGGGCAGCGCAGGAATGGAGAAGGTGCTTTTAGTCTGCCGTAGATGAGGGCAGCGCAGGGTCTTAGGGTGAGGAGGGCTTGGCTTAACCCCTGTGGACCGGGACGACATGTGACCTCTGTGTGTACCCCTGTGAGTGAGTAATCGGGAAACTGCCCAGAAAGTCAGCATTGCCATCTGTAAAGCCGAACCCCTCATGCAGATTCTTCCACCATCTTCCCGTTGAGGAAATAGTACAGCTCGCCGCCAGCGTTAATTTCCATCACGTGTAGGAACGCTGCATTTTCTAGGATTTGACATTTTCAGCGATCGAGAACTTACTATATTTTGTAAATGGAAATACCACTACTTAAAGACAGTGCCATAAACAGAATGATGTCATTTGTTTCCAAAGACTATGGATGTACTAGAGCGATGGGACAATACAAACAAGCAAGGTGTTCCGTGGCGAACTTTAGGGGTTGGTTAGGTCAGGACTGTAATCCGCGAGTTAATCTTGGGGTAAACTCAGTCCCAAGTGCTGCTGGCGAGTATTCTTGGGGCAAATGGGAAATGGTTTAATTCATTTAATTTAATGCACATGCCTCGTACTCTCTCTGATGCGGTAAACAGGCCAGCCCCGGCTCAGAGCGCTCACGTGCTGGTGGCATCCGAATGGGTTCTGATGCGAGGACAGCACAAACAAAATGGAATTAAGGATGCCAAGGGTGGGCAAAAGCCCGCGTCAGTTACTGATTCTGTCAAAATGAAAGGGCAACTTACCGCAAGTACCGGTCCTCATCTAACAGAAACCCCTGATTCGTATCGATGAACGGCGCTGGGGACACAGCCACAAGTGTTTATTTAATACACTCAGTCTGGCCGTCGGCCTTTGCCGAGGAAGCTGCATCGTTCAAAACCCACCGGCAGAGCACGTCGGTGTCTTGCCCTGTTCACTGTCACGTGATGGCCTCAGCTTGTAGCCCTCCCTCCGTTCATCCCGTGAGGGAGGCCCCTGGGTTTGCCTGCCTTTCCCGGCAGGTCTGACTCATCCATTCTTCCCTAGTCAGTGTGAAATCTTGAGTCCCTTTGGGTCTCTTTTGTCCTCTGGCTCAATGTTTTCTTGTGGACAGTCAGGGCTCAAGGAGCATCTCCTTCTCCCACTTCATCCCCCTCTCCTCCCTCCTGGAGAATAACCAGGGCGACAGAGGGACAGCACCCACATCGTTTGGAGTGCTTACGGTTTATCTGGACCTACCTCGCAGGGCCACCAGGCTGGCGGCCAGCATTGCCCAGAGCTTTTCTTGCCGGAAGCCTGAACTGAGGGCGCCTTTGGGGTGGCTGAGCTCACGGCGCCTGGTTCTCTCCAGTCCCGTCACTGTGAAGTTCCCCGACTCTGGTTCCAAAGAGAAGCAGCGGGTCAGGCGAGGGGGTTCAGAAGCGCCTCCTTGAGTGGCAGCTTCCGACTTCTCGGCAGGATTCATTACCCAGATAAGGATTTTTCTTTTTTTTTTAACATTGTGGGTACTTGGGTAGCAATAACTAGAGAGTCTGTGTCATACTAGGGATGCAAATACTACCTTGAAAGAACTCTAAAGTCATGCCAGAGAGCCAGCAACGTTACCGTAGTCACCTTGGAGTTGGTGTCCCCAGAGCTCATTTAAAACCACCTTCTGGAGTGGGTCAGGCAGTTCAGCTACGTTAAAATCTGGAAGAGATCTGGTTCCTTATCCACCATTCACTAGCTGAGTGACCTTAACACAAATTGCCTTTGAGCCCGAGTTGTCACATGACGATAGTTCCTTTCTCAAAAGGCCATGAAGATGAAATGACATAATATATCACTTAGCATGTCGGTTTTTAATATGGTTACCCGTCTGACCTTATTAGTTTCATCTTCCAGAAAGACTGTTATGTCCACATTTGGTGAGCATATGTGTTGGCTCTAATGCATAAATATGGTGAGAGCATGAGAAAGGCATCGTGCCTCAGGGAGGACCACCACAAGGACAAACAGGAGGAGGACGGGAATAGGACACTGCCCTCGTCCGCGTGCTTCGTGGGACACAGCATCTCCCGGTGGGGACGAGGAGCTGGAACCGAGTCACGGGGAGCACGCGTCCCTGAGGAGCTAGCTGCCCACCCAGGCCTGAGACAGCCACCCGTCCCCAGCTGTCCACCTGCCGACGTCCCACCTGGTGCCATTAGGGATGTTAAGAGCTCACCTGTGACCGAAAGGAAGAAAAAGTGGCCTTGGAGGTGGACGTCCGGCCTCTGGCTCCTGGCGCAGCACTGGTAGGTGCCGCTGTCGGACGGCGAGACTCGGTCTATGGTGAACACCAGCCGAGACGACCGTTCGCTGCCGCCGTCGGGCCCGCGATACTGCTTCAGCCTCAGCTGCTCCAGGCTGGTCTCAGGGGAGCAGTCCCGAGTCCTGTTCCTGCACAAGAACACGACCAGCCCCTCTGCCTCTCCTTCCTTGTGCCGCACGGTGCAGATTAAGTTTAGTCTCGGTCCTTCCTGGGACACTGAGCTGATGATGTTCATGCCGCCTGAAACAGGGAAGCAGGGATTAGCCGTGGGAAGCCGGGGGCACCTGGTCAACGAAATTCACTTCCACGTGAATGTCCAGGTGAGATGGGGGCCTCCCCACGGGCATGAAATACCAGCTGTCGACGAGCTGTAGGCATATCTGAAGGACACAAGTGGTCCCAGCTACTAATTCAGGAATGGTTTGTATTTATTTTATTTCTGCTCTCTGGATCTCTGTAGGGACTTTAACTGTCTCTAATCCTCGAGATAGCCTTACAGACAGGTCTTCTTGTTCCCATTTTATAGATGAACAGACTGAGGCACGGAGCGGTTAAATGGGTTTGCCAGAGTCGACAAATATCGTGGTATCTGAATCTCAAACCCGGATGTCGTAACCTGTAGGAATCTTAGATGCTGACAAAAAAAGAAAAGACTATATTTTTCGCACTTTATTAGTGTCAAGAAAGGTGGGTTCTTTTCTACCTCGCCAGAAAAAATTTCATGGGGTCCATCCCTCCTCACGAGTCCAGGATCCCCCCTGATGGCTGTGTCTGCCCTGGGGACCTGGGGGTGGGCTGTCCTTACCACCAAGCTGGATGTCGGCGATTAGCAGCAGAACGACCAGGGCAAAGCAGCCTCTGCCAGGTGCCATCGGCGTCCCACGTGTTGTCAGCAGCTCCAGGAAATTGAGGCAGAGGCCGGCTCTGCCGAGGTCCTTGGCCTCACTTTCCTGAAAGCACAGGGGGAATCCTGGACAAGGCCTTCCAGGCTCCCAAGGCCGCCTCCCTGTTCCAGGCACCCCCTTCGGCTGGCCGGGGTCTGATGGAGACGGAGGAGGGCCCGGGTGTGAGAATCTAGCTGGCTGGGAAGCGAGATACCGAATCCAGGGGGGTGACCTGGAGAGAAGAGACAGAGACACCAAGGGCTGTCTCTGCAGATTTTTTTTTTTTCTAAGTTAATTGGATTGTCAGGTCAAAGAATATGCACATTAAAAATTTTTTTTTTTCTCTACATGTTATCAGGTTGCTCTCTCAAAAGATGCTTGAGATTAAGATGTTCAGCAAGAATGCTTGGTAACGTACATTTCTCCATGGGCTTCCCGACACTGAATATTAGCTCTCTGTTAAGTTTTTGCCAATTTGAGGGATGGAAACGTACATCTCACTGATGTTTTATTTTGCGTTTCCATGACTATTGAGGGTGAAGAGCCCTTTCTTATGTTTATTGATCATTAATAGTTCCTTTTCTATGAATTGCCTGTTCATCGTTTTTGCATTTTTTAAAAATCAACTTTTAGGAGCTTTCTCTGTATCAGAGTTATTAACCTGGACGCCGTTTTTTAAAAACATATATTTCCTTCCAATTCGTTGTTTGTCTCTTGCCTTTGTTTTCTGTCCATAAGGAAAGTCGACATTTGCATGCAGTTAAATACCGTACTTCTTTTTTCTGTTTTAAATTATTTGTGTTTCCTGTATTAAGAAAGTTTGCTTCAGGCTGAGGTGGTAATTTTCATCCAATATTTTTATTGTTTTACCTTTTACTTTTATATTTTCTAATCCTAGCTAAGAAAAATTATCACCATATCAAAAAAAAAAAAAAAACTGAACAAAAACCAAGACCAGGAAAACAACTGAATTTTCATCAGTAGAAAAATGGTTGACTACATGATCATATATGATCATTCTTAATAAATATATTAGTATGTGGGTCTGTGTTAATAGATGTCCTGAACTTGGTGCATGCTTGCCACCTAAAACACAAAAACACAACCCGCATTTGGTCTTGGCATATTATTCTTTTCATATGATGCTGATTCTGTTTCACAGTATTTTATTTAAGACTTTTCCTTGCCATTCTCAAATAAGATTGATTTCTTTTTTATTTTTTTTTGTGTTACTTTAGTTGAGTTTTAGAATCAATGTTATGCTTATTTCACAAAAAGGATTCGGAAACTTTTGTAAGCTCAGGAATGATTTCCAAAAGCAGTGAAATCATCTGTCTTTTCAAGGTTTAGTAGCATTCTCTAGTGAGACAACCTGGGCCTAAGATTTTAGCGGGGCAGTTAGGCTGTGATCATTTTTTTCTGTTTCCTGTTGGGTAATTATTTCATATAGTGTTCTCTCTCTTTATCGGAACCAGCTTCTGTACATTTTTTTTTTTTTGGAAAATTATCTGCTTTTTCCATAATTTATACTCATAGACTTGAGAAAAAGAATCTTTTGGTTCTTTATATTTTCTCTTCATTCATGGATTGTTCTTTCTCTTATTTTGTATATTTGTGCTTTCTCTCTTTTTTGATTATTTTAGTTAATTAGCTATTGTTTTTTTCCTGAACACACCACTCTTGATTTACTTATTAGTTCCACCATTTTCTGTTTTCTTTTGGATTTCCACATTTAACTTTATTAATTCCTTTAGTCTCCGTTCCTTAGATTTTTCATTTTCTAATTTCCCCTCCAGAAGGTTCCCTTTGTAAAAAGGACATTTCCATGTGTAAGGGACATCTCTGTTTATAAGGTGTGTTCTCCGCAGTACCAGGCCTGCCTTCACTGAGGAGGAGAAGGCTTGGGTTTAAGTCTGCATAACAGTCTAAGCCTTGTTTACTGAGTTTGTCCTGGTAACTTCCCACAGCCCACTCTACCCCCAGAATCACCTTTTGTCTTTAACGGTGAATGTGGAGTTGAAGGTGGTGGCTCCCACCATTTGGGGTGTTAGGGTTCCCGGGTCTCTCCCACGTATCTGGGGGGTATGCGTGTTATTAAACTTTACACTCTGTTTCTCTCCTACTAACCTGTCTGTGTTAATTTGATTATTAGACCAGCCAGGAAATCCTTGAAGGGGAGAGGATGATTTTTTTTTCTCCCTGACAATTGTGTATATTTCTAGACCACAGAGAACAGGTACAAAGATACACAGCACATTGTTTGTGTTGTTTACCTTAGAGAGGTGTGTCGTGAGGGAAGAGGGAGTGTTTAGTGATTTTTCTTGATGCCATTTTATGTTGTTCGACTTGCTAAGATGACCCTGTAATACTTTTATAATTTAAAAAATTGAATACAGAATATGTATGTATGTATGTATGTGTGTATCTGTCTGTACACACACACACACACACACACACACACACACACACATTTGGAAATATTTCAGAATGTGAGATGTTCCCCTTGAGAAGTTTAGGGACCAATGAAAGGGACGTTCATGATGTGTTTTATATACTATGTATTTTTTACAATGACAATTTAGAAAAACCTAGTCACACTGTAGCGTGGGGTCAAAATAAAAAAAAAAAAAATGTGTCTACTTGTGGGATTCCCAAAAAGGACAGAACTAAGATGCTGGATGATAATTTGTAAGAAGAAACGAAAGGCGATCAGAATGAAGTGTTTTAAGTCACTTGCCTTAAAACTGAAATGTGCATAACCCAGGAGGCATTAAAGATTTTCTAAGAGGTCATGGGCACAATCCATTAAATGAATGCATTTCCTTGTTTCGGTTGTATTCCTTCCTAACATCGATTGACACGAGAAGGTGATGTGGCAGGGGCCACCTGCTGACTCTCCTTTCCCACCCGCTTTCCTAGTTAAACTTTCCCACCTTATAAAAGAAAGTGCTCTTATCTGGAGCACTGGGGTGTCAAAACCAGGGACCCTGAGGGATGTTTTGAAATATGTGCCTAATTGAAGGTAAAAAATCCATTTGTAAATCAATCTGTTTCTAATTCTTTGCTTTTAACAAACTCAAGAACTAATGGAATTGGAAACTGTAGGACAGACTGGTATTTTCCTCCAGTGTCTCTCTCCCCCATATCTTTTTTTTTTTTTTTTTTAACAAAACTTGGTGGTTTGCCTCCACCAAGTTTAGCAGAGAACATGTCTGCCTGGCTGGAGGCATTTCTTAGCCTCCCTTCCCGTGGATGAGGTGTGTGTGCTATGTGGCTAAATTCTTGTCAACGCAAGTGAAAGGAAGTGGTATGTGCTACTTACAGGTCTTGCTCTTGGTGGAAGATTGCAAAAAAAAAAATAATACCCCCCTCCCAAAAAGAAACAGTAACAACAACAACAACAAAAATCATGAATTCATCCTCTGAAATACATCCCCTCTGTAATGTGACTTGGTCACTTCTTTCCATCTGCTGAGTCTGGACTTAGCTCCTTAACTTGGTTTAGCTAATGGGGCGTTAACCAATGTGCTGCAAGCAGAAGCTTGTAAAATGCTTATGCATTCGGGCTGGCTTTCTCTTGCTGCTTTTGGAATCCGGCCAACTCTGACAAAGCTCAGGCCAGCGTGCTAATTGCTAGAGATGACCCAAGTCTCTCCCATCACCTCAGCCGAGCAGGAGACGTGTGAGTGAGACCATCCGCAACCAATCAGCACCCAGCCTACCTCCGGCTGACTCCGGACAAACCAATGAGCTCAGAAGAACTCCCAGCTGAGCCCCGCCCCAAATGCCAAACCACAGACGTGTGAGCTAAAAAAGGTGATGGGTTTCCACCCGCCGGAGTTTGGGTGGTTTGTTGTACGGCGACGTGACTGAACAGTCATTCTTTTTCTCTGTCATTTTCTACTGTCTGGAATGTGGTTAGAGTTTTAGTAAACTGGCTTCAACCTTTCAACCAAGGGCAGTAAAGACGAGGACAGCAACCACCCAGGAAGACCTGGGAAAGCTCAGGGAGCAAATAGAGTACCCTCCCCCGCCCTCGGTCGCTCAGGACCATCATGTAAGAGAGAGAAAATGTTTAAGCCACTGCGGGATTTCCCCACTTCTTTGTTACGGGAGCTTAGCTGTTAATACATAGATAAGACATAATAAATATAATAAAGAAAAAATGCTACATCACCTAAAAAGTCATCAAGTTGACTGTTAAATGTATTTTTTTTCTGAGGCATTTTTGCTGTATAGATAGAAATTCAAAGAGAGAGAGAGATTGCTGTTAAAAATTGTCTTGTTCTCATCTGCTTATGTGAATATTGTCTCTTGACACAAACATCTATTTAAAAAAGATATATATATATAATGATGCTGAATGCTTTTCATTTCAGCAAAAAATAATATTTACAGATTGAATGAAATTTTTTAAAATGCCCATCTAACACTGAGGGTATAAAATGTTGAAGTATTATGTTTAAAAACTAACAAAATTTGTTGTTTGATCAATCATATTCATAAGAGGAATTTTAAAAATATAGATTTACAGCTATGGTCATAAGAAGTTTAAAAACATCTAATTTTAGTTTCCTTACATATCTGTTGCAGAGATGTATAATGGGATATTACAAAATGCTTTCAATCATAATATATATCACATTAAGATAAAAGTGTGAGAGGTAAAATGAAAGTATACAAAAAGGAAAGGAAAATAATACTCCCATTTCAAATATATTAATAATCACATAAACTAACCCAAAAGCAAGACTGTCAGATAGGATTTAATGAAATGTAGCAATATGCTATATGCAAAAGGAGCATTTAAAGAATAAAGACATAGAAAAGTTAAAAATAAAAGGACAGCAAAAGATAGGAGTTAAATATAAAAACAAAAAGAAGCTGGCATATATTAAAATTGGACAAAAAAGACAAAACGTTTTAGCAGTAGAGTTACTATATGGGGATAAAAAAGATTCAGTTCACCAGGACAACATAATTATTAGAATCTTGCATGCACTTAATAACACCATCTCAAAACATATAAAGCAGAATTTGAAAGAACCACAGGAAGAAATGGAGACTACAGAAAGATCCATCATAATAGCAAATCAAGCAAACAAAAAGATAGAGAAAATTTAAGTGATAATAAACAAGTTCATCCAATGGACATACAGAGAACCTCTCCACCTCTCCATGAGAGAATTCACATTCTTTTCAAATACACATGGAAAAATTATGAGATCGATTGTGTACGACTAGCCAATAAAGCAAGTCTCAGAGAATCAGTATCCTAAAGACCACGTTCTCTGCCATGATGCAATTAGCATAGATGTCAAAAACGAAAAGATACATCCTCGAAATCCTATTTTCCACGAGCTGCATCTTCTTTGCCTGCCATTCTGTCAGTGAGATGGTGGGGGAGGAGTGTACGGGCAGAAATGTTTTTGGTTATGATCTAGTTATGTGGCCGTTAGATATGTTATATATTGTTGTACATGTCAAGTGATATATTTTAAAAGATAAAGATAATATATACGATAAAGAAAATATATATATGGATTTACAGAGATCTATCAAATTATTAACAATCAAATATATAGCATATGTATATCTGATATGTATCATATAGATACTATGATACTGTATATATAAAACAGAACAGAGAGCTGAGAACGTGTGCTACGTACCCACTTTTATATTACTCTAAAGAGTTAGAAAAGCTGGTTGAAATAACTTTCTATGAAAATACAAATGAGCAAACTTGACTCAAAAAAAAAAAAAAAGAAAAGAAAGAAAACCTACAAGGACCAACAACCTTTTAGGCCATTATAAAAACTGAGAAAATTTTTGTCATGAAAAAATTTCCAGAAAGCACTACTTTGGATAGTTTGTAAGTAAATTCTCCAAGCTATTCTGATGCTATTCAAATCGATGGCATAGGAAAAGAAGGAAATCTCATTTCTTTTTATTAATACGAAAACCTTAAAGAACAAAGAGAACTACAGACCAGTCCCACATGAATATTCATGTGAAAATCCTAATAAAACAATAAACTAATCCAGCAGGATATTAAAAATATAATATACCACGTCAAATGGAATTCTTGGATTGACTCGATATTAGGAAATATATTAATATCTACAAGTTCTAGAGCAAAAAAGAAAGTCAATATTCTGATCAAATCTTAGATTTTATTCCCACTAAAACCCTAAGTAGCATGGTAATAAATGAATATCGTTCAACAAAATAGAGAAATATATCAAATGCTAAAATAGAATTTCTATTAAAATTAGGAGCAAGACAAAAATGCTTCCTATTACCTCTATTATTTTACAGTGTTCTAGAAATGTTGGTCACTGCATTTAGACAATTAGAGAAGCAAGTAAGGAATATAAATTTTGGAAATCTTGAGGCAAAAATATTGTCGTTTATACATGATGTAACTTACATAGAAAAAGGTGAAGACCCACCGGTTAGGGAATGGTTGAGTAAATTATGGCATATCCACAGTAAGGAACATTATGTAACTATAATTTATGTAAGCTAATAATGTATAAACAGAACAAAAATAAAATTTATAGGGTAGTCACAAAGTGAATATATAAAATCATTCATTTTCCTAGATACTATCGCTATTCAGAAAATAGGATAGAAGAAAAAAAAAATCTCACTCATTATAGCAATAAAAACACTCCCATTAAATGCCCAGGAATTTGAAATGTAACAAGATTTCTATGAAGACCTATAGAGTAAAAATTATGAATTGCTATTAAGGAACAGAGAAAATCTGAGGAAGGCAACTGCTGATTCTCCCTGTATTTAGCTATAAATTAGTCGCAATCCCTATAAAGCTGAGCAGCAGCCCAGTGGTCTGTCCCCCGATGCTACTGCCGTAGCCTCGGCCTCTTGCTCCCTTTCCTGCTGCCCCATCTCTCCCCCAGAATGTCAGTAGCATCAGAATACAGCCTCTAGAGACAAAACTTTGAAACTTCAGTGACATGCGTTTGTGCAAGCTGCAAGGCCTCATCTGATCTGCTGTGTAATGTTTATTCGTTCAGCCTAAGGTTGTGGTTAGAAGCACACACTCTACAGCCAGACTGTCTGTGTCCGAGCCCTGGTCCCACCGCCTCACTGGTTGTGTAACGGGCAACTAACTAGTCAGGCTCTGGACACAGGAACTACACTCAGTGCTTAATGGCTGTATTTGACAGACACTGACCAGCTACAAAATGTCAGGCACTGTTGGGCACACAGATGACCAACAGCAGAGGCCGACCACCTTAGGGGCTAACTACAGCCTCCGGGGGCAGGACAGGCTTGCCATCTGACTTTGACAGGGATTTGCTGTGTGATGTTGGGCAAGTGTCTTAACCTCTCTGAAAACCAACTTATCAATCTATAAAATGGTGAGGATATTCTCTTTCCCAGGGTGGTGGTGTGGGCCAACCAGTGAGGCAACCGGTGCCAACAGCTTCCATAGCATGGTGGCAGTGTGGTCCCTGATGCCACGTAAGGGCTCAGTAGATGTCAGCATGACCATTTTTATGGTTCCTCATATTTGAGGTCATTTACAGTCCCCCAAGCACATCCGTATACATGATTGTGTTTACTTCTTATAAAACACTGAGCTAGTCAGGTTATTTAAAAAAACATCATTTGTACTAAGCTTATGGAGGCCTACGGAGGCATTGCGAGTAGCTTAAAATCACAGCTTCTAAGTGGGGGTGCTAGGATTCTGACCCCCAAGTTATGCAGGTCTCTCTGAGTTTCATTTCCTTTGCCCCTCTGCTCATAGCCACCCAAGCCGCTCACCAACGCCTGCGACGCGAGTGACAGTGACAGGGTGTCAAGTATATCAGGGAATCGGAAAAGGACAGACTCCAAGTGAGAGAGAGACGCCTTGGAAACGCTGCAAGATGGCCCTGGAGTTAGGCCTCCAAAGATGTTTGTCGACTTCGGGGGGCTGGTGCCTGATGGATGCAGGGGTGAGGTGAGGTGGGGAGTGGGCTGGGGAGATTTGGCGACCGGGCCTGGCTCTGCAGCAGCTAAGCTGTGAGATGGCGAGAAGGTCAAGTCCCTTCTCCAGGCCTGTGTCCTGAGGGACCAGGGCCAGCAGGGAGCGGGCGAGGGCAGAATGGGGACTGCTTCCCAGAGGGCAGTGGCAGACAGGCTGGCCGCTCGCAGGCGCTGATGCTTCGCGGTGCTTAGGGCAGAGCTGGGGCAGAGCACTTAGGTCTGTCGCGGGCCGTTCGCGAGGCCTGGGGGCAGGTGTGTGCGGGGGGGGGTGGGGGGGGCCCTGTGCAACCCGGGACCTCAGCGCCTCGCGGAGCGGGCACCGCTGGTTCTGCGCTCCGGCCGCTGGAGGGCGCTGCCGTCCAGGCCTCCCTGCAGCTCATCAGCCCATTGCTTGGCGCCTGGAAAGGCCCGGGGCGTGGGGCCGGGCTTGCGGGGCTGGCCTAGGAAAGTTTACACTAGCAGTGAGTGTGTGCGCGCGTGTGAGTGTGTGCGTGCGTGTGAGTGTGTGCGTGCGTGCATACGTGTATGTCTGTGCATGTGCGTGCGCGCGTGCAGGTGCATGCGGGTGCAGGGGAGGCCTCCCTGCATCCTCGCCTTGGCCTCCCCCAGGGCTTCTGAACTGCGCCCGCCGCCCAGGGCCTAGGACTCGATGGCAGGGGACAGTAAACGCGCCCCTCACCCGCATCTCGTAAGCCGGGGGGTCCTGGACTCAACCCCAAGCACGAACTAACCTCGCCAGCCTCACGTTCCTCTGTGTTTAAAGCTCCCCCATGCGAATGTCGGGACAGTTAAAGGACACACGATGCTCTGAGGGAATGTGGACCGTCGCCGGTGGGGACAAGGTGGGGAAGAAGAGGCTCCGCCCTGTCTGTCGCCAAAGCCCAGATCTAAACTCTCAGAGGAGCTGGACGGTAGCGTCAGCTCCATAAATGCCTCTGCCTGCAGGTCACAAAACCGGAAAACCGAGAAGGATGCCCCAGGCCCCAAGACGCGCTCTCAGGCTCCACCACTGTCCCTAGACGAGAACCCGGCCCATGAGAGACCCAAGCGAGTGTTGGGGGCCTCGGGGTCTGGGGGCGGGGGGCTCGCAGGGCTGCCCCGCCTTCCCAGGCTCCGCCCTTCTCGACACCCAGGGGCCGGGTCCCTCATCCTTGACATAAACGGGCCACACACCCTTTCGGTTGTCTCGTGAAGTCTGAGGGTCACCTTCTCAGAATAACATTTAAAATAAATTTTTAAAAGTACAGAGGATAACAAAAGAACCACATTGTATCATAACAGCTGTCCCAGCGTCAGAAGAACGTGTGAGAGAGTAGCACCCACGTGGCTTCAGACCCAGCTTGGGACTCAGACTACCGTAGCTTCAGAGTAGCGATGACAATCGATGCCATTTCGTGACATCTGTCACTACTAATGAGATTTGAAAACATCTGTGATTTCCGTCGAGAGCCCCGGAGGAGAAGTGATCCAAACCTTCTAACTTTCCTCCAGGGACCCCCTCCCCTTTGTCACTCAACCCTCTTGAGCACTGAACAAAAACGTGGGTGGCCTGGAGGGTTCAGAGCAGCAGGAGGGGTCCGAGTCCGTTTCAGGGCCCCCCCCCCCCGGATTCCCCTCCCTGAGCGCACAGCTGGCCCTTCCTCATTTGCGGGAAGTGTCACCTCCGTGTCCCCCAGCGTCTGCGGGAGGAGGGCACAGGCCCAGCGGGCCCGGGGGACACCTCTCCTTCCCACGCTCCTGAGGCTGAAGGCATTTCGAGAAACGGGGTGTCTCTGGGACCCCGCTGGAAGCCTGTCCTTGCCTGGGCAGCTCTGTCCACTGTCCCATCCTGCTCCCAGAGCCCAGGTCCCCAGCTGGCCTCTTTACCTCCGGACAGAAGTTCTCTCCTGCTCCCAGGTGGCGGGGTGTGGGGTGGGCCTCTGGTGCAAGCGCTGTGAAGATGCCACCCGCCTCTGACTCGTGCTTCGGGCTCGTGAAAAGCCCGTCTCCCACTTCCGTCACTGCTCCGCCTCAGCACAGGTATATATGGTCTTTGGAAACCACAGGACGGGGCTGTTCGGCAGTCAGGGGTCTTCCTGCCTCGCACCTCCTCCCCCACGCGAATCTGTTCCTCCTCCCTGTCCCCCGCCTCCTCCCTGCTGCTGTCCCCCTTTCCCTTCCGTGTGCTAGAAATAGAGCAAGGTGCCCGGGGGCTGAGAAAAACCACTCTTCGACATTGTTTTCTTCACCTTGGGGGACACGGATTTTTCACTTGATAATGCACGATGAGGAGACAAGACTGAGAACAGAATAACTAGTAGATACAGGGACAGACCGTGCCTTCCAGGATACAGCAAGGTGGCAAGTGTTTCTTTTCCTGGGGGAAGGTTTTGCTTACGGTGGGACGGACAACGAAGCTGCTCCATCCAGGCCGAAGGGGAAGAAGGCAGGAAGGGAGCTATCCAGAGAGGCGGGCCGCCAAATGGTTCCTGTCCGTGGGGGGTGACAGGATGGATGACTTCCTGCATCTCCCCACCCATGGCCCCCCTCACCGTTTCTGTTCTGTTCCCCCTTGCTTGCTGATGGCTGGGAGATTGCAATGATTGTTTGTAAGTCCTAAGGTTAAGACTTTTTAGGAGAGAGCGTTGGTTTGAGCGTTAGCAGCTCCTGTTCCAACCTCTGCAAGAGGTCCCCTGGTTCTGGCAGGCCAGGCTACCCAGGAGCCTGAGGGTGTCATAAGATGCGGGCTCGGGGGACATTTTTCATGACTAATCTAGAGTCACTGTCACCCTAGCGTGGACAGGGAATTCCTGTTTCGTGATACTCTGTGGTCCTTAAAGCAGTAAAGTGCCCTGGGGTTTGAGGTCCTTTCAGGTGCCTGCACCGAAGCCATCATGTAAGTGTCGTCGGGGGTGGGGGTTGGGGACAGACAGTTCTGTGAAAAATGCCATTGGTGTTTTGATAGGAATTACATTGAATCTATAGATTGCTTTTGGTAATCTGGACATTTTAACGATGTTAATTCTTCCTCCCCATGAGCGAGATATATGCTTCCATTTATTTGTATCTTCTTTAATTTCTTACTTCAGTGTCTTGTCATTTTCTGAGTACAGGTCTTTTACCTTTTCCATTAAATTTATTACTAGATATTTCATTTTATTATTTTTTTGATGCAATTGTAAATGAGATTTTTTCCCCCTAATTTCTTTTTCTGATGGTTTGTTATTGGTGTGTAAGAGTGTCACTGATTTATGAATGCTAATTCTTTATCCTGCTACTTCACTGTAGATCAGCAATCACAGAGGAGGCTTTACCCGGCCTCCCGCCATCAGCTTGTACCCCTGTGGAGCATCATTCTCGGGTCTGCTCACGGACCCCGGCCTGACAGGCTTCTCCGAGGGCGTGCAGGCTTCACAGACGGCTTCTTCCTCTGGGTGGCCGATGAGGCCAGAGCAGCACGGGGAGTGAAAGGAGACACCGGCGTAAACATGAACTCAGGACAGACAAAAACCACTGGAGCTTAAAACGCCAGGCTCCGGGTAAGTTAATGAGCTACTCAAAAGACAAGGTTATCCTGGGATAAGCAGACCTGAAGCTGGAGGGACAACTTGGGGACATCGGAGGTGACCTCCAGGGTGAAGGGTGGAGGCGGGAACCCCGGACTGAGCCAGGCCGACTGGTGAGGGAGAAAGGGCACTGGCCTCGGTGGTAAAAGTGTCGGGCGTTAGCCGTGGCTCTGCTGTGACCTTGGGTGACCTCGGCTGAGTCGCTTCACCTCTCTGGATGTCTGTTTCTTGGCCAAAAAGTTGAGGTGGTACCACACAACAACAGCAAAAATCAAACTACCTGATTAGAAAATGGGCAAAAGACTTGAACAGACATTTCTCCAAAGAAGATGTATGCAAGATGGATGAGCATGTGAAAAGAAGCTTAACATCACTCATCTTTAGGGAAATGCAAATTAAAACCATGAGGTGTCGCCTCACACCCGTCAGGATGACTATTATAAAAACAAACAAACCAACCCAGAAAATAGTGTCAGTGAGGATGTGGAGAAATTGGAACTCTTGTGTGTTGCTGGCAGAAGCATAAAATGGGGCAGCTTCTGTGGAGAATAGTACAGAATGTCCTCAACAAAACAAAAAACATAGAATTACCACATGATCCCACAATTCCACCTCCGGCCGTAGACCCTGAAGAAGCGAAGGCAGAGACTGGAATAGGTGTTCGAGTCCAGTGTTCACAGCAGCATTACGCACAGTGGCCAAAAGGGGGAAGTAACCCATTCATTGCCAGGCGAATGGATAAATAAAACATAGTGCACACATAAAAATAGACTGTTAGAGCCTTAAAAAGATGTTTCGTTGTTCTCTAAATTTTTGCCAAAGTGTTGATCTCCTCAGTCTCTGAAGGCCTGGGCAGAGCCTGGGGCAGCTGGCTCCAGGCAGGTTGCTTTAGCTGTTTGCTCTACTGAACCATGCAACTGTCATCAATTTTTCTGGGTGACATGGTAGGAAAAATATTGGGACGTTTTTCCAGTCCTCTGTTTCTGATCACTTGCACAAAACGCTGTGCCCGTGAGTGGGCAGAAACGCCACCGTAACGCCACCGACATCCTGGCGTCCCGAGCTGCCCACGGCACTGTGAGTCTGTCTGTACGATGTGTGCCCATAAACCAGGAGGAATTTTTCTTGCAAAAACATGCGTCACGTGATTATGGACTGAGCGTTTACCGGGTTCTGGGCGGGGTAAAATGTCTTCCTACTTAAGGCTCCGAGAAATCTTACAAGCCTGTTGGTGTTACCTGTATTTCATAGAAGAAAAAAGCAACCGTGAAATGGTAAAACCATTTCTGCAAACGTGGCAGCCTAGATAACCCGAAAACCCTCCTTCTACAAGGTTCATAGAAATACTCGATAAAATAATCAAACATTTTTTTGAATAGACAGCTGAACTTGGAAGAAAGGAAGGAGATCTCTATGGTCCAGAAGGGAAGTGAAAGCTGAAACCAGTGACCAAGCCGTTTGCTTTCCCAGTGTCACTTTGGGACAGGGGACCAGACCCGGGAATCGGGGCCCTGTGTAACCCTCAGCTGGCTGCGTTCTCAGTAAAACCATGGGCTGAAAACCAGTCCTGTGGACAAAAGGAGACTCGTTCTTTTCACTCATTGGTTCAATAACATTTTTTAAAGTTTGTTATACGCTGGGCTTGTATTCCAGGCTCTTAGGAATACACCCAGTGACAAAACAAATGCAGATCTCCAGCCCTGAGGAACTGACACTTTGGTGGGGGAGAGACAGAAAATCATGAATACACATAACCTATCAGTTCGATAAAAGGGGATATGTTTACGAAAAAAACAGAACGGGGGAAAACGGGCCAGAAATGATGAGGAAACCGTCTATGGTGACCTGGACTCGGGGGAGAAAAAAAGAATTCTCTCCTGCAAATTCCCAGCCACTGTCTGCCCTTGGCCTGGGCCAGCTTGTAACTGACATTAAATATTTGCAGGCTCGAGAAACACTGAGGCAGGTGGTCAGCGCCTTTCCCCATTGCTGTGGGGGTTTAGAGAGGGGCTGCCTAACAGAAACAAAAGAACAATCTCCCCACAAGCTGCCCAGAGTTCCCAGAGATAAAGCCCAGACAAACCTGAGCTCACAATACAAAACTACAGAACGATTCATGGCAGGTTTAGGAGTCAGTGCAGTGTCTGTTTGATGCCAACACTCATGGCTCTCATCCAGGCGCCTCCTACACACGCACCAGGACCTGTACCTCACTCACACCCTCATGCGGGGTGCCTGAGGACCCCCGGCATCGAGGGTCATGGAATCTCAGAGCAGGAAGGCACCCAGACAAAACCACCTCCTCCGTCAGCCTCTGCTTGAGTACCGCAAGGGAGGAGGGCGCGTTTCTTCCCTGGATGGCGGGCAGAACAGTGTTACCCGAGGGGACAGACAGGCTCCTTGATCCTTCTGAGCAAGGTGATCTCGGGCAGCATGACGAACCAGATGACGTCAAGCCTTCCCATCAGTAAAATAAAGAGGTCGTCTTATAGGGTCACACAGAATAATGGCTATAAAGGCTTCCCAGGCACATGACAGCCTTATTTTCCCTTCTCGTGGATGTCCAGATCCAAGTAAGCTGTGAAAAGACTCACCCTGCATCGCATCAGTCAGATCAGACCCAATTACAAGCGTGAGATTTTTTTTTTTTTAAGTCCAAATTTCAGTGGGGGCAAATCTCATTCCATTCAACATTCCACCGGGAAAGGGTTTTGTTATTTAAAAAAAAATTGCTAATTTGTATTTAATAGGGAACCGACGCTGTTTCTGAATTTCAAGGCCTCTTCTATTTCCGGTCTGGAGGCCTGTGGCTGTTTCTTCTACCTGTGCTGGGAGGGAGGCTGAGTCTGAGAAGGATCTCTACTGGGAGTGACGTGTAAGCTCCACCAAAGGTGTTTTTTTTTTTCTCTTTTCTTATTTTAGAAGATTCGAGAATAAATTATACAGACTTAGGCTACTTAGCTTACAAATTACAATACTATTTACATGCAGGATAATTCGCCTACTGTAGGGGTACAGTTTGGTGAGATTTACTACTTATAGACAACAGAGTAGCCACCCCCCTCCCCACACACACACTCAAGATATAGAACAGTTCTCAGGTTAACGTTTCCCAGGGCATGACAACAAAGAAACCCCCCCCAAAATTCAAAGCAAAGGTAAGAACAAATGTCCCCTTCAGGTGTTTGATTTTAAGAGGGATGTCGACGGGTCGGCGGGCGTCCAGGGCGAGCAGTCGTGACGCCGTGGCAGGCAGAGGTGGACCCTCTCGGGGAACGAGGCTTGTGGAGGACAAACCTGCCTTCTGGGATTTGTAGGGCTGCTGTGGAGATAGAGAGCGAACTTCATGCAGCTCAGACGGAGCCATCAGAACCTGTGGGAGAAACTTGGACTCTCTCTAGAAACTACATTTCTGAAAACAATATAAATAGCGGCTGTTTACAGAGGATGAAGGGGTAAGTGAGACGCGCAGGGTTAACAATGAAGCACTCGAGATGGCACACCTGGGGAGCGACGGGGGTCGGGATTTGAGCCCAGGTGTTCCGATCTCCGGCCCAGATGTTCCCATTCTCACATGGTGTCAGGGTGGGGATGACCCGAGTTGAGTTGAGTTAGTTGCTTAGGGATTTGTCATTTTCACCCATCAACGCCCTGGCTTGGGCCATGCCTTTGTGGGGGGCAGCCAAGGCCCGGTGGAGACCAGTGGCCAGCGCCCAGCGTGGGTGGAGTTGGGGAGCCACCCCCTCCTCGGCCCGTGGCTCGCTTTGCCTCACTGCCCGGAGCCACGTCTGGCCCTGATTCCCAGTGTGGGCCGAGGATCCAGGTCAGCGAGAAGCCGGCTGCCCCGCCCACCTGTGTGGGTGCTGCTGAGAGGGCTCTGCTGGGGTCCCCCGGCCGGGGCTGGGCGAGCGTGGGGCCCCCCAACACCACCCAGGCGGCCCGTGGAAGCGCCGTCCCCTCGCCCGGCCACGCAGAGGCTCCGAGTGCGGGAGGGGCAGGCAGAGGAGAACAGGAACAGGTGAGGGAGGGCGAGAGGACGCGGAGAGGAGGGGAGGGGCCCTGTGCTCGGCCCCTGCGGGCAGGGAGGGAGGGCGGCCCGTGAGGACTCTGCTCCGTCCACGGGGCTCGCTGGCCTCCTGGCCTCCTGCTGCTGGGGGTGGCCCAGGTGACTGCCCCCAGGAAGCCCTCCGTGTATGAGGATGCTCAGGCGACCTTCAGCCCTGACCCTGGGGCGGAGACAAGGGAGGCTCCTAGGGCGCTGGGTGTTGGTTGGGTGTGACCACGGCATCTGGCCGTCCTTCCCCCTTTCTGTGGGGCGGCGCCGGGCGGCTGGGTCCGCACGTTGGGTCTGCAGAGGGCTTTTCGGGTTTGCTCAGCTTGGAGCCCAGCCAGTTAGTGGGAAGCGGGTCAGAGGTCACTTGAACTCCAACCACGCATCCCTGTTAAATACATCAGCTTTTAAATCAATCTTCGTTCAAAGTCCAGTGAGCCGGAGACTCCAGCCGCCCGCGGACAGCGCATTCCGACAGCACCCGGCGGCCGCTCTGCAGGTGCAGGTGAGGGCCGCCCGTCTCCCGACTGCGGGCCAGCTGCCCGGCCCAACCACCCCCTCCGTGCCCCTCGCTCCTTTCCCGAGCCGCAGCTGGCTGTCCAGAGCAGCAGGGAGGCCCGTGGGGAAGGGGCCAGGCCCCTTTGGGGCGTGGGGGAGATGGACGACTCCAGGGTTCTCTCTGCTCGCGAGGGCCTGCCTCTTGCAGGGGGGGGGTCTGCTTCGCAAAGCGGGGTCCATGGGCTGGTCCGCAGGAGACGCTTTCCCAGGCTTGCCGGGGGCTGTGAGGTGCAGCCAGGGGAGGGGGGTAGTGGACAGACCTCGCGGGTCACAGGGGAGGTGCCCCGCCTTCCCACCACGCAGGGATCTGAGCACGGGCATCCTTCTCTCTGCATCACGTCGTGGACCCCTGGGAGGTGGGGAAGCACGGTGATTGCCACGCTGGCTGGATTTGAAGAGGCGGATTAGACCTCCTGGCTCTACCGTCTGGAGCACCTGGTTCTTTGAGTCTCGTGTGGGTCTGGGGGAGCCTTGTTGTCGTAGCACTCGCCCGGGCGATTCTCCTGTATCACCTGTCGCCTCCTTCCTAAGCGGAGGGGTCCCCTTCCCGTCAGGACTCGCCAGCTAAGGGGAACCCCGAGTGGGCCGGCTCGGTGAGGACACGTCCCTCCGTAGCTCCAGGTCCTGCGGCGCTGCCCCAGCATGCCCTGATTCTGGGACCCCCTGAAATCACAAAGGCCGATGGGCTCAGGTCACGGTGCTCCAGTCGCCCGGAGTCACGTGTCCCTTCCTGCGGCGAATGACGCGGGGACTTTGAGTCTGTGTGTTATGACTAAGTAAATCGTTCTTACCTTGGACTCTTTTGCTTGTTCTTTGCACCGTAAGTTGCTAGTGAGGGTGTCTTGTGCTCACGGATGTCATGCTGGCTAGGTGGCTGCGTCTCGTCCAGCAGGAGGAACCGGGGGTTGGACTCGGTTGTTGGTGGCAGGCCGTTCGACGAGTCACTTAGCCGGCGGCAGCCTCCACTCCATCTGGTAAAGCCTTTGGCTGCAGGCTGTAGTGAACATTGTAACTATGTGTCTGAGGAGGAACATGAATGCGCTACACTTCGCTGGGAGACCTTGCCCTGTCTTTTGAGCTCATCCAGCCTCTGTTTGCTCATCTAGAGTTGAGACTAGAGGATCGCAGTCGTTCTATTCAGCCCACCAAGTGCGATGCATCTTGGAGTTTCGAAGGCTGGCTCCTTGTCCCTTGGCTAAGAATTAAAATGTTACCTCCCAGGAAAGGCTTTTAAAATGAGCCTCCTCTTCCCACCCCCACCTCCCCTCACCGTCTCTCCTCATTCATAGCCTCTGGTGTCAGAAATTGTTTACTTTGCATACACTGCCTTTGCCAGATGTTTAGTTCCAAGAGCGCAGGGATCTCGTCCTTTGTGTTACCTGCTGTCACTCCGGCCCCTAGAACACCTGGCAGAGAGTAGATGCTTAGGCGTTTGGGTCAGTGCAGGTTAGTGTGGCAGAGAATTGGGGTGTTTGACGAGCTGCTCTG